>JAUZSX010000021.1:646637-667432 GCA_034780655.1 Idiosepius hallami | reverse complement strand
ATATAGTCTATATTTTCCATTTCTATTTTTGTTTTTAGTAGGTCTTAAGTAATGATCATAGATGACAGCATCTAGAGTGAGGTAATTACAATCAAAGTGGAAAGAAAATTAGAAAGATATGCAACAGCTGGCCAAATTTAATAGAATTAGCATATGTAGAAAACATTTTAAGACGAGCATGAATCAAGATCTAGTCTCCATATTTGATATTAAACATGACTTAATGACAAATAAAGTCTATACAGCTTTATTTTAGAAAGCAAGCCCCAGAAGTATTAGAAAGCAAATAGCAGTAAGAGTTAAGCAGAATGCAACTGAAATGTTAAAGAGCAAAAAAAAAAACCAAGGATTCTGGTATGGTGATTATCATGAGAAAATTCAAGCAAATATTAATGGTACTAACTAAGCATTTTTAAATCAAAATAAAAAAACCACTGCAAACCAAATTCAAGCAGTTAAAACCTCAGCAGCAAAGGAAAAAAAAACAAAACCTTTTTTATTTTTAGAATTTTTAATACGTAACTTCTAGCTTAAAAAATTACAAAAAGCTTTGTGAAGATCACTACAGATTCTACAAGTTAAAAGATGCCAAGGCTACTAAGGCTTTGGTTGCATGCTGGCAAAGACGAACTTGAGAATTTCAAACAGGAAGTACACCTCTTCAAAGACAAGTTTTCTTTTGTCCTAGAAAAAAACTTTAACAATAGTAAATAAAAAAAAAAGTATTATTTAGATTATTTGTAAAAGATTGTAAAAGCAAATTAGATCAACTAATTAAGGTTAATTAAAAAATTGAAATTATCTAATTTGATAAATACTGATATAAAACAATATAACAACCTTTTCATATCAAAGAAAGTATTGTTTAGTTATCTACAACTATTCAAAAGGTCTTTCTACCAAGCCACATTTGATATTACAAAAGTTTATTCCAAAATATCCCTTGGGTTTTATAATTCATTTGGAGTAGTTCTGACTAATTATTATTTCTTATCAATATATCAAGATATTAATCTTTTACCTACCTTTCCACTTATTACTGTTACTTTCTTTACATAAATATTAATTTTTGTCCTTTCTCATATATGTCTTTTTTTTTAATTGCATTCAACAGTTTATTTTTTGCTTATAGGTTTTAGTAATAAACCCCTCAATAAATTGTCCCAAGCTCCAGTATTCATCATATTGAATAAATAGATGAACTCATTTTAAATAATTATTGAGTATTTAAATCTTTTTTACATACAGATGTCCTTTGTAACTTTTTTTTAAGATTCTATCATTCTTTAAAAGAATTTGACACATTTTATTCATTGAATTTACTTTACAAACTCACTTTGAACTTAACCCCCCCCCTCCAAAAAAAAAAAAAAACTAAAAATATTATAATTAATTGTGGAATTAGAAAATTATTTTCTAAGTAAATTTTTGGTTAAATTTTAAGAGTTTTTTTTTAAATGGTTTCCAGGATTATAATATTCTTAAAAGCTTGATATCAATTAAAATTCTTCTCAAAAGAAAACACTTCAAAATATTTTCTCAGTAGAAAAATGTTGCTAATATTTCATATTATTTTCATGTTACATAATTTTTGTAAATTAAAATAATTTTAATTAGTATATCTGTTTTCAACAGAAAATGATACATTGCGAAAAGCTGGCATTATTCTAACAGAACTAAAATGTAAAAAAATGTCTAAAAGTAATCCTACATAAATTGTGGGTGAATGATAAAAATGTAGATGATAGATTTAATTAATGCAAAATAAGGACAAAGCACTCTGCATGAAATATTTTACAAAATCAGTTTCACGTATACAAGTTATAATCTCTTAGAAAAAAAGCCCTTGCAATGATAGGATTAGTGAGATATTAAACTTGAAACAAGTTGTGCCAATATTGCCTATTATTAACCCAAACCTGATTTTAAAAAAAAAGCAATGGCAAAAGCACTAGCAACATGCAATTGACAGTCTTTCTAGGATACATTTGCCTCAAGTTTAGTTTGTTAACAATGGAAATGAAAGAGAAATTAGACCAAAGTGTTTTAGCATTCATTTGAACAGTTTTATTTCATATTTTATCATTAGAATATTTTAATAGATAGAAGTGGAAATTTTTTTAAATCTAACTTGTTACACCTGTCATTTCAAGTTATTCTGTTTTTGACAAAATGACGGAGCAACGTTATGCATCTTAAAAATAATCTTAATGAAATTTTATGACAGCATTTTAAGTGAAAAAAAAATCTTTTATTTGCAATCCACCAAACTGAAAATTCTTATTAAAAAATACATTTTTGACATGCATCAAAGAGCTTCATTGCAGAGTTTCATTTTCATATTTTATATTCTTGAGATTCAAGGTAAAAAATATACATTCAAAGCTTTCTAATATTTTTAGTCCACAATCATTTAAACTAAACGACAAAATCAGTTTTTGAGTGATGAAATAGTAATCATTATTCCTTTTTTTTTAAAGAATATACCTTCATTGTAGTTGAAAGAAAAATAATCTCAAAATAATTTACCTGGAAAAATCTTCAGAAATGAGAAGAGATTTTAAGATGGGAAGGACCATTTTTCGTGTGGCTTGACTATTTGCTTGAGAAAATATGACAAGATTTTTTGGTTCATGTGGAATTAATTCCAGAGCTAAATCAGGTTGATTTGAAGTAATTAGAGCTTCAATTATCTGGAAAAAAATGAAATTCATATTTATTGTTTCTTTAAAAAAAAATTTTAAAAAAATAAAAAAAAGGAGAAAAATAATCATTTTCTGGAATCCTTGAATTTTAAAACCATTATTTAAAATATTGTCCTCATCCTTATTGTTCTTTGTCTAATGAAATTTTGACCAAATCACTTTTCAGTCTTCCTATACACAATGAGTCAATTTACATCACCTGAATAGACCAATGGTAAGAGGTTGAAACATAGTGAGACAGAGAATTATAGGGATGAGGACATTAGTTCAAATATTGCTTGTAGAAAAAAATTTGATCTATAGTTTCTTTAACAAAAAAAAATTAAATTTATAATTTCTTTTTCTTAACAAAAATAAATTGACAAATGTTTTTATTGCTTGACATGTACATACCTTATCTTGAAAATTCTTTGACAAAGAAAATATTCCCAAGTCTCGTAAGGTTTTACCATTTATCACAAAAATACCCATTATCACAACAGCTTTGGCAGCTTGAAGTTCAGCAAATTTATTGAGGCTGCTTTCAAGATCTTCTCTTTTAACAAAGTCCTGTGAAAAAGTCAACATACAATTATTTTTTTTTTTAAATTGTAAAAATATTATCTTAGATTATTTTTGTTCTTTCTATCTAATGAAAACACTATGTAGAATTAAACATGAAATTAGTTTCGATATTATATTTACTTGGTGAGCACCGAACCAAGTTTGGCACAAGGCCATTTTTAAGTGCTCTTACCCAGGCTTTTTACATTCAGTGTTACCTTTCATCTAGATGAGCTGCTCTCCTGAGTTAATGAGCCCCATCTGCCCAAGGCTGCTAAAGTGAAAGTAATGGTTTTGACTGAGATTTGAATTTGCATACTACGATCCCAGAGCCCATGCTTTTACCAATGCCCCACCGTCGCTACTCAAAAATTAGTTTCGATATGAACTACACAAAATAATAGTTTGTAGAAAAAAGAATTGCCTGGCAGTCAAAATACTGGTTCTACCAGAAAATTGATTTAATGGCTATTTTCTTAAAATGATTAGTCTTCTAAGATAAAGTGATTGTTAGGGTAAATCAAGCCAACTGTCATTCAAAATAACATTTCAAGTATTAAAGCAGCAGCCAGAAGAGGTTTAAATAAACAATTGGAAAGAGTGGCGGAAAGAATTGAAGAAAATATAAACATTAAAATTATTATTGAACCAATTAAAACAATCATCCATTTCGCTTTGATCAATTGAATATTTTAGTTCTATCATTTTATTTAAAAAAAAAAAAAATAAGTCAATTTATTTAATTTGGGATTTATTGAATTAAAGTTTCTTGAAACATTGATGAATTAAAGGTTTATATTCAATATTTTTCATTTTGTCTCTTTTCTATGAAAATAACTACTAAGAATTTTCTCTGGTGAAGTGTAAATTAGTTTACTCATAAAAATTAAATCTTGTTTCTTCACTTAATAAGGGATATCAATGAAAAATATTCTTTAGTCTAATTACAGTCAAAAGAGTAAAAAGATATTACTTACTTGTATCTTCATAGTAACAGAACTCATTGCAATACTTGTTCCATTTCCTGATATCACTTTCAAGTCCTTTTGTAAAATTTCTAGAGTTGTAAGGTCTACAAAAAAATCAAAATGAGGAAAAATTAAACCATCTGCAATAGAATTTTATTTGAAAAAAGCCATGGGAAAAGGGGTTCTCTCGGTTTGGAATGGTATATGTAACTCTGAAAATAAAGAGCTATTTCTCTTTTTGAAACAACTTTATTTTTAAAAAGAGAAATAGCTCTTTTTTTTTATTAACATTATCTTTTTGTCCACATGCAGTTTTTGAATAACACAAGATGCACTATTTAATCCATAGTTAGATCCTACCTTTTCCAAGAGTATTAGTCCAAACAGAAGGACTGAGATTCAATTCTGAAGTCCAACTGCCTATCCATTGTCCCAAGTGGACTTTCCCCTATTAAATGTAACAAAAATTACCTATGTCTAAAATATATAGATAATTAGATGACCCCACATTTATTTTCAGATGTACTGGCGAAAAACTAAGACATCTTTTTATTTTACAATTAGCTTTAAAACTGGCATAAATCCTGAGTATTATGTATGCGTGATAAACTGAGAATTATGAGGTATGTTTTTAGCAATTATAGATCTATATATCAAGTGAAAAAAGATTAAGTTCTCTAGAATAACTATTGAATGGTCCAGTCAAGTTTCCTTTTCTTTTTAGCTCCTTGCATTTTCTAACATCTACCTCAATCATTATCATATTTGGCAGGTGTTTTATGATTAAGTTAGAAATGCATTTAAAGGGTTTTTATTACTTACGACTTAGATCATATTTAACATCTTGAATCTCTTTAAAGGTTTTCTCACGGCAAGAATTTGGTATCACGACTTCCAAACGCTGCAATACTTCTTCATCTTTGGCTGTTCCACGTCCAGCCTCTTTACTCATATTGATCGTGTCAACTAGAATGGTGGCTGTAATTAAAAAACAAAACAACATAAAATTAGCTTAAATGAATAAACAGAAAATTGTGTGTACTTTACAAAATATAAACTGATAAAAACATTGTGCTTACGTTATTAATACCTAATAAAATTTGGGCAGCAAGGGTGGAACTGATAAAAACTTGGACTCTGGAATGATATTACATGAGTTTAAATTCTAGTCAAAACCATAGCATTCCCTTTCAGCTATTTCAGGTAGATGAAGTTCTTTAATTCAGGAGAGTAACTCATCTAGGTGAAGGGCAACACACATTACAAAAGCCCTGGGATATAATAAGCACGTAAAACTAGGCTTGTTATTAACATAATGATCAACCAAGTAGATTTAGCTTTAATACCCATAATTGTAATATATTTTTCCTATGTTTAGGGGCCACCGTTAAGAAGAGCTGAGGAATAACAAATTAGTATAATTTCAAAAGCCAAATTTCAATATCAAGAAAAATATATCTCTTTGAAAATTTGTCATATGAAAATTCAAGTAAATACAAATGAATATCATAAGTAGAGTAACATTCCTGTTAGAAAGCCATCAGAAAAAAATTAACTTGATGTTCAGGATTTCTCAAGGATCTTTTTATAAATTAAAAAAAATCCTTTTTAAATTTGATAATACCTTTTTTTAGTTTTCTGTAATATGTGAGTATTATTTCTACAGATTTGAATATTAAAAATAAAAATGATATGTAAATATTTCAATTTTTGCTTATCTATCTAAAACCAACACTATTTTATGCTTCATCCAGCAGAAAAATTAAAACCTTTTCACACAAGGTAAAATTTTATATAAAGCCAAAAGTCTGACAACTTCATGAGCCTTAAGCAATAAATCAACAGGCAGAAATAAAGCTGATGCTTTTTGGCTACTAATCCTTCTGAACTAAAAATGACTTTTAGTTCTTGTAGATCCTCTTTGTAAAGATAGCAAAGGATGGTAAGGATTTGTTCAAAGTGAAACCAATTTTTAGGTGAATCAAGTTCATGGCTTCAAATAAAGACTAAAAAAATGTTTATATGCTATGACAGGATTTTCTGCTATTTTTTATCCGTATCTATTTGAAAAAAATATTTCAAAACCAAATACAGAGACAGTGAGTATTGTTCATGCAAATAATAATCAAAATTATTAAAAATATTTTGCAACATTTAAGTTTATATTATTTCATTTAAATTTTTCTAAATAAGTTAAAATTTGCACTCTCCACAATAATAATCTATGAACTTTTTTTTAAAAAACCTGAACAAAATTTATTTTTAAAAACTGAAAACAGTATTCATGGCAATTAATTTTATATCTATTAATTAAGCTAATTTGTGCCTAACAAACATATTTGCCACAAAATCAAACAAGTATAAATTCTAAAAGTTTCAATCTTATATTATATTTACTTGGTGAGCACTAAACCAAGTTTGGCACAAGGACATTTTTAAGTGCTCTCACCCAGGCTTTTTGCATTCGGTGTTACCCTTCACCCAGATGAGCTGCTCTCCCGAGCAGTCTTATATATCCTATAGTCATGTACTTTAATCCCACTTTTATTCAGCTTCAATGGTTTTTCCACTTATTACATATGGAAGTGACAGTTACAGGTCATAAACTCTGCTGTGGGTTGGTGTAAAGAAATGTTTAATGTTAAAAAATACATGGCAAATAGCCAACAAAATTAGACGCTTATGCCAATAGAGCTAATGAAATTAGTGTTATTTTCACTATCAATCGAAAATAAAACTAACTAAAAAAATATCCTTTTAAGAGAAAAATGCATATAAGCGTAAGATTCACCTCAGCTTATTTTCTTAACCAAAAATCTGGCTAATATTCAAAACTGCTAACATAATTTTTTGGAATATTCATTGAAAATCCAAATCCATGCAGAAAGGATTTATTTTTTCTTCACTTAAACCATGTTTAGACAAACAATACACAGATATGCAATCAAAAAGAAAATAGAAAAATATAATAAAAAGGTACTTAGGGTTTGAAAATATATACATGAAACATTATGTAAATGACAGAGCAACAGTTGGCAATACTCAAGGATATTAAATAGAATCAAAACAATAATGATTTAAATCTGAGTACTTAAAGTTACTTTAATTCAGAAAAATACTTCTGCGGATGATTTAATTAGTTTAATAAAAACATTATTGCATCAGTTTAATTCAATAATAATATGCATAATCTTTTGTTTCTTTAAATATTTAGTTTTGTTAAATATACCTAAATACATACATAATACTAGTCTGTATGAAATAGATTAACATTTAAGGAATGTGGCAAATATTTAGCTAAATAAACCCAACTTGGTTTAAAAAAATAACAAAAAACAAAGAACTTATTCATAGAGCAAGTGAAGAACATCAAATTGAAAATGTTTTGCAAGCTTGCTGGGCCAACAACCATTCTCAGACAAAAGATTTTATGTTGGCTTCCAAATGAGGCGAGTACAAACAAACGATTAGGTGAACATTTTTTAGCACTGGCACGATATCTTTTTCTTTCATAGAAAAAAAAAAAGAAAGAAAGAAAGAAAAAAAACTCTCTCTTTCACTTTTCCCATTCTTCCTGGATTTCTATCTTGTCAATATTCCAAACTGGTTAATCTATGTAAAAAAGAATTCACACTTTGCTGTTGATATTAATAATCTGTTTATTACCAGGAGAAGAAGATATCCAGGAATAAACAAGTTTTCTTTTGGATGAGAAAAACAAGATTACAAATAGGATACGCTTGTCACCAACGCAGAAAATAAATGAGAAGAGAAACTACTGGCAAATAAACTGTCAATACATTAAAGCTGTTTCCCTGGCTTTAACTGCTCCCAGGCAAGATTCAATAAGAGAGCTAACAAATAGACATGGCTGTAAATATAACTTAGAAGACTAAAAGCCATAAAAAGACAAACAGTCTAAAGAAAGAAGTAATATTTTCCTTCCTTTTCAAAGATTTATTTGCCTTTTTTAATTGTGAAGAATTCTAAGACACTTGGGAAAAGGTCTTAGTTATACTTATTTTCTTAAAATTAATACAGAACAAAAATTGGTGAAATGTAAACAGTATGCAGAAATGAAAATAATTTTGGAAATTAACAGAGATAATAAGATCTAATTGGATGAAGACATTTAACATAATTGATTAGACATGGGAAACAAGAAAATTAAATGAAGTACAACATTTTTATTCATAGTTTTTATTAAGTGTCTATTACGTAGTGGAGAGAGTTGAGAACAGACATAGTAATTGATATTTGTATATGATGTGATGCACATAAACAAATTATTTGGTTCAAATTTAGGCTAAGAAACATTGAATTGATTAATAAAAAATATATATTATTCTCAAATATACAATTCTGTTTTTCACATATATATTTGAATTGTTTTTCAGAAACCTTGAGATGCATTATGATTTTTATAAGTATTATTTAGACTATTGTCCTCATGCTTATTGTGGTTTGTTTCACAATACTTCAACCAAATGAATTCCTCAAATAACATGAATTGATTTATAATTTTGTTTTTTTATAGTAATAGGATTGTACCAAGTTTGTAGTGATTAGAAACTATTTTTCACAATTTTCGAGATGAGGTATGATCAATTTTATAAGTATTATTTAGACTATTGACAAAAAAGAAACAGATCAGTTTTAAAATTTTTACAAGATAAGTAAATATGCGTGTGCATCTATTTCAATGGAATTAAAAAGGAACAAACTTTAATTATTTTTTAAGTTGGCAGAGTTGCACTAATGATTTCTAATAAGAAGGAATTAAGTCTATATGCAAATTTCCAAATTATTAAATCAGATAACCCTCTTCCTCAACCATCCCTTCAACTAATCTTGAATGATAACCCTTAAAAAAAGCCAAGATTTATTGCACTGTATCTTTTAAATTTGACCTTAAACAAAAAAATATTACCAAAAACAATGTAATGGATAATTAAGGACTCCTGCTTAAGTATCATTGGTAGTAATAATAGTAATAAAGTTGTATTAAAAAAAATTAAATAGTTTGAGTATTTGATAGATAATAGAGCAATTTTTAGCAAACCATAATTTTTATTGCATTAAATTTCAGGAGGTCATATTTGCTTCTGGCATAATTTGTTCAAAATAAAATCGTAACATTGAAAGAGAACAGAAATGATAGCCGATGTAAAACGCAGAAAATTAATATGATTAATACTCACTGAATAGCAAAGTTGCCACAGTGACATCAATTTGATTTGAATAAGAACCCTTGAAAATCTCATCAGCAATCAAAGTACAGCAGGATCCAACTGGCTCAATTGTTACATTGCAAAAGCTGAAAGAAAATGTCACAGCAATTATGAATTTTTTTTAAATTACAAGAGACCTAAATTAGCAATATAAAAACAAAGAAGAAAAACATTGTCACAAATGATTTAATTTTTTTTTTTTTTTTCAAGTCAAAGATCTAAATCAGAATATTTAAGAGTATAGAAAGTACTTTTTTTTGTTAACAACTCTAAAAAAACTGGATTTCTTTGCTTAGAATTTATAGAATTTAAAGCATTTAATCAAGGAACCAAAATATTTCTTATTGAACAAACAGATATCAGACAATAAAAAATATTTATGTAGTAGACTACATAGAAAACCTTTGAAATATTTTAGGTCGCTAAAAATAGTAAAAACTATCATTTTTCAAGAGTTAAACCCAATAAATTTTGCTGCCATAGAAATGCTGTATCCTGGCAACCAGAAAATTAAAATTCTTCGAAATTTTAATACCAATAAAAAGTAAACAGGTGAAAATATACCAATACTATTTATTATGAATGAAGCCGGCATTGAATTGATTCAATACTAGTTTGTTTTTTTTAAATCAGGATTGACTAAAAATTAAAAGATAAAATTAAAGATATCAGTACAGTTTCTAAAAGAGTTTATTTTTATGGTTCAAATAGAAAAATAAATAAAGGATTATATTTAGACTACAAATCAAAATATAGGACAAATAGAGATATAATATAATGAACTAGGTTGCTTACGATTTGTAATTTGTCTCAAATTTAGATAAATCTTTTTACTTCATTTTCTTAAAAAAAAATTTTTTTTAAGTTAGAAAATTGGATTGGCTTTGTGGAAATAGATATTACGATTTTCAAATGAAATTTTACACAAATTGGTCTCAGACTTTTCCAAAATAGATTCTCTTTAACTCATGCATTGGCAGACAACAAAGAAAATACATCAAGTTTTTATAAATATTTTTACTGGTTTTCTAATCATCTGGAATTCAGAATAGCTGTTTATTTATATTCTAAGCCTTTTCTTGTTTGTTTCTGCTTTGTTCAAGAAAGAGTTTGAGATGATTATCTTCATATTGAGATGAACTTCCATTTATATTATCCATGGTTATTCAAATCACACAATTGTTTGCAGCATCCTTTCTAACACTTTGAGAAAAGTCTCTGATCTCCATCTTATTGGTTTCCTTGAGCATTGGTGAAACAAATCTCGCTCAATCATTTCATTAAGTTTACTTCAGAGCTAATACACTTCAAAAGCTATGTGCAGAGTATGTTTCTTTTTTTTTTTTGCATGTCATGCTACAGTGCATCCTTTTAGCGCATTTTTTTAGATAGTTCAAATCTTACAGTTCTTCATAAGATTGTAGGCATCCCTTTGAATTTTTAGTAAAAATCACAAATGTATACACTAAATGATAAATGAGCATGTCAGAACCAAAGATTTAGGGTTCGAAATTGAAGTGAAATGCAGTTAGTATAATTCAATTTTCATACAAAAATCCAGAGAAAGGGTTGTTATTATTATATCTCTAAAGTAATGAAAAATCAATTAAATTTATATGATTTCACTTCTATTTTCAAGTTATTTGATCATTTTGAATTGAAAACTTTATATTACCAATAGTAAGTTCAGAAAATACTGATGCAAAAAATGTTTAGTTCCATTATTAAATGTAAACATCAATTGTAAAACAGACTAAAAATAGAAGTCTTGTTTTGTTGAACTCTTTTTATTTCTTTTCTCTTCATTTACTGATTTTGTCTGCATTGGTTCCAGCCTTTTCCTCTTCAAACATTGTCTTGAGACTATAATCTTCAATGTTTATAAATACTTGATTCACGACTATTGATTTTTTAAGGCAGTAATTATTAACAGACCAGACCATAGCGGTTCAACTTGATATATACTCACTAATAAGAGATATTTTCCAATGCATTCTTTTAGTCAAGAGGGGACAGAGAAATTCTATCACTGATTGTAGTTGAGGTGATTTTTGAACACTCAATCACCAATCTAAATAGTAAGAGATACTATAAATTGTTGTAGTTGAAAAACTATTTCTAAAGTTGATTAGTCTGGATGGATTCAAATAATTGATTGCAGTTGACAGAAAAATTTGACTGTTTATCAGTCTGAGAGGAGTTCTACAATTGTAGATTGGTTGGTTAATTAGTTGGGCCAAGGATATTCTGCAATTGATTCTGGTTGGAGGTGAACTTCTTTTAATGATCAATATAATGAGAATTTCTAAAAAAATACCTCTTAGAATAGGGTAACATCCTAACATCCATTGTTGTTAGGGTAATTTTAGCAAGGATCGGATTAGACATACTCTCTTATTAATTACTGATAATTTTTATTCTAAATCAAATATGAACAGTAAAAATATTTTAGCAAGAAATAGTTTATTGGAAAAAATAAATAAACATATTTGTTTTATGTAAGTATTTTGATTTACATTTAACAACAAATATTTTTGACAATTTAACACGACATTAAAATATTTTCTTCAAATATTTCTATAAATAACTGAGTCATGAAATTCATTTTAACGAAAATATCCATTCTAAGATGAATTTCAAAACCCAAATCAAAATTATATGAAAAAAACAAAACAAAATATGAAGTAAAAAATAGTAATTAATTTTTTTTTTCAGTTACCTTATTGTGACTTTTAAAGAATAAAATTCAAACATTTTTATATTCAAATAAAATAGTTATCCATATAGTTAATAATATAGTTGAAATAATGAAATATTAACAGCAATTTAGAATAGATAATTCAATTTAATAAAATAAACGAAAGAAAAAGGTGTGATTTTAAAAACACAATTTCACCAGGTTTGATCTACATTCAAGATTTGACTGGGTTTTAACATAGAAAAATTCATAATAGAATTAATCAATATAAACTGGTAATTCTCAACTCAAGTGAAAATTTTCTTAACCAAATTTAAAATACAAAACTTGTTCCCAACTAAAATGAGAGTTATAAACAAAACTTTTAGAAAATTTTGAGCTTTTAGATATTTACAATCTTTTTTTTATTTTTTAGAATCCTTGAGATGAGGTATGGTAGATTTTCTCATCCTTATTATTCTGCCTCACTAAGTTTCAACCAAATTCTCCTTTGGTAAAAAATCAAATCAAATCTTTTTTTAATGTATGTTATTTAAAAATCAATTGGTAGACTATATATATTATCATATTTATACTTGCTTTCTATTTTTTTAGAAAGACAATTGATAAGGACATGGAAAAAGTTTTCTAGATAAAATTTTGCAACACAATACTAAATGGATGGTGAAGTAGCATAACACATACTGAATAGACCATAGAGATTATAACCATTTCCCATCATTCTAAAAATGGCTATATTTTACTGCTTGCCTTTACTCCTTTATCTACTTATAGCCTAACTGTGATAAATAGTAGGAGTATACAAATTTGTTGTAGTAATTCAGGAGAATAATGGTGGTACTCTCAATCTAATAGTAAATATGTATTTATTGGTTTCTTTTTCATTTATTCACTCTAGATGAAATATTAGAATTGATACATGCCACATGTTTTAATACATCAATATTTATGTTACTGTTGTTTATATTTTAATTTGATGCAGTTTTAAATTATGCTTACATTTATTATAATACAAATTATCATTATAATACAAATAATGCTTTTAGTGAGGGAAATTGACCTTAGGTCTTGATGGGATTAATCATTTGATCAAATAAGGCTTCTTCAATATCCTCTTTATCTAAATTAAAGGTCAAAGTGGAATATAGTTTACATGGACAACATTACCCATAGAAAAAAAGGCGATCTTATGCAAGAATTTATATCCTCTGTATAGGTGCAGCAAATTGGAACTCCAATGAAAAGCAAAGTCTAATAGAATGCCTAAGATAAACTTTTGAATTGAAAGTCTTAGAATTTATTGATCATTTTCAGATTATATAATAGGATTGCATCAGTTGTTATCTTAATGTAAAATTCTATAATATTTACAAATAGCCAGTAAAATTCTTCAATAATATTTACAAATAGCCAGTAAAAAAGCAGCTCAAACCAAATGAATATTGATATTTATAATCAGATAAACAAGAATAAATAAATTATTTGCAAAAGTATAATTTTTCTTCAAAAACAATGAAAATATTGTTATCATTCAAACAGTGTTTGAATAATATGGTTAAGTCTTACTTTTACTTGTGTTCAACTGCTTTGCAACTTAACTGCTCACACATTTCTCAAACAAATTTCAAACAATTTTTACAGTTCATAGGTCACATACTGATTCATATTTTGAAATAAAAATGTTTAACTTTTGTTGATTAAAATAAAAGCTATTTAAAAAACTTAGTAGTATTCAACAGTGTTCGACAAAATGTAAAGTGGAGAGCTTAAACGCATTTTGATTGGCCAATATTCGTTTTAAGTTTTATTTTAAATGCTTTTCTGGCACAGGAGTGTGTGTTATCAGCAGTTCCAAGAAGTATAGACGGTGTAACACAAGCCGTCATCGATAAAAAAAAAATCTTTGTGTGGCATTTTCCCAGCCATACGCAATTCAATGACACTCATACATTGAAATAGATGGGATTGTCCATATTAAAATATCCAAGAATTAAACATCACTTGAATTTCAAGGTTCTTCAACTGTAATTTAAAGATTACACCCACACATAGATGTCTCTTGATTAAATGGGAATATTAATATAAGAAGTGAAATTTGATCTTTATAAATTAAAATAGAAAATTCTGAAAAGATTTGAAAGTTTAATGTTTAAGGAGTGGGAAATGATGGAGATAAAAGTTTTTCATGCAGAAATTGAAGAGAAACACAGCTCTTGATTGGTTAGTCAAGTTTAAAATAAAGAGGCATTTTGCCTAGAAATTACAGAAGTAATCATGATTATTCATGCATATATTGAAACAAATTAATTCTTGTAAACAGAAATGTATCATCAACCATTAAAAGCCTAATTATTAAACCATTCTAGCATAAACACTATTAACAATATCAGTTACTAGTATTTATTAGACACAATGCCTAAGACATAACAATGTACAAATGAAATTCCTGAAAAATCAAAAGAAGAATAACATTTTTATATCAATTTGAAATAAACTATTTAATTTCTAAACTGCAATAAATCATATCTAGGATAAATCCTTCAAACAAATTAATGTATTTGCGGTTTTCATTAAAAAAAAAAATGTTTTTAATATATATATACACACACACACACACAAACAATGGAATTCTATTATATCTCACCTGACTTCACTAAAATCATAATCAATATAAGGAGAAGAAAACAATTTAGAGAAATGCAATGAGAAATAAGATTGCTTAAGGAAACAGCACATATGTTGAGTTATGATAAATTCTTCAGTAGACCTAGTATACACTTCATAAAATGTTGGGAATCAAGTTAGAAATATTAGACTGAATAATCAGTAAAATAAAAAATTAAAAAAAATTAAATTAAAAATACATTTCAGAATTGCAATATGATTCTAGGTAAAATCCCGGATTAATCAAAGTTATTAGTAGTAAAAGAACAAATCTACATTATAGAAGTTCAAAGTTCCTAAAATCTGCCCGAAATGACACAGTAAAAGCATTGGTTTAAGTGACCCTAATCTGGAGATTATTTCTTTCAAATCTGATGTAGCAGTAAAACAAACCAATATTTATCATTTAAAGTAAGTTACAGAATGGTAAGATTAATAAGAAGTGTAAAGGTTCCTAAGTTTAAGAATTGAGATTCAAAGAAGGCTGAAAGAGCTATCAAAAGAAACCTGAAAGTAATAATGTTGTAAAGAAACTGAAATACTACTAGGAAAAACAAAAAAACATCCTAAGATCTCTTTATAAATGAAATAAAAATATCTTTTTAAAAATAGACAAAAGAACAGTAATCAAAAATGATTGGTATTGGCATTAAATAACTTAATGAGGTTGATATGCCATAAAACAAGTAAAAATAGTATTAATGTTTAGAAAACTGAATCCTAACTTTAATTGTTATCACTGTGAGTTAAAATAAAAACGTTTACATACATAGACCATAAATAAATAAATAAGTTCACTTAAAGGAAAAATACAGAACTCAAAACAAGGTAATATATGTAATTATTCTCATTAATTGAGATCATTAATTGCATTGGAAGATGAAATTACTTTGATCATAAAATCAATTTTATTTACAAGTGATTATTCAATTCATTCATCAATTTATATTGACAACAAATGCCCATATTAAACTTGATATTGAATGATTCTATTATTTATTTATAATATTTCATTTTGTTATTGCATAAATTTCAAATTCAATAATAGTAGTAAATATTTAAAAAAATCAGAAATTGCATTAATCATTTGAATGTTAAATATTGAATTTTTATAAACTTTTCAAAAAAAGAGAAAATTAAAATAGTTAATTTTATTTTACTAAATCAAATTATTGAGTGTAAAATAATTTTGTTTTTTAATAGACCATTTCGTTGAAAATCTATAGGATTTTCAATAAGTTTTAACTTAAATATTCAACCTCTCAATATACTATTTTGGTTTCGACAGAAAGAAAACTACAGAGAAAAGTATTAAATAATGCACAAAAACAAAATCCAACCAGGACATTAGCCAATGAATACATTTATAAAGAAATGGAAAAAATATGGCCAAAATCTACTTAAATGTGTCTATCAAAAACTTCCAAATATATGCGATATTTTCATTTAATAACTTACCTAAGAATCCCTGTTTAGATATGTAATTCAATGTGAAATAAATGATACATATAAACCTAGACTTTCTCAGCAAAAGAGTTAGTAATAGATGAAAGAAGATATTTTTCAATATCTTAACATTTCAGGTTTCATATTTCAATGGGTATATATATATATGTGTGTGTGTGTGTGTAGATTAGTTTCTAAGGTGTGAAAAAGTAATTGGATATTTAAATTAGTTCATAATCTGACAATTTTAGAATAAAGAACTAATGAAATGAATAATGAAAAATTTGGGAAGTCCATATGGTACAGTAAATAGATAGTCGGACTTCGGATTCGAAATCCTAGCCATTTTATTTACATCTTCATTTGGGCTAATACCCATGGGAAAGGTATAGATCCCCCATTCTACCAGCAATGGATTAAATAGTGCATATTGTATTATTTAAAAAAAAAGAAACATTGAGAATAAAGAATGTTTCCCAAAAATGATTGTTCTCTGCATTAAATGACCTAAAATAGTTGATACACCATAAAACTAAAACAAAAAATATACTTAAGCAATAGTTATAATTAATTTTTAGTATAAAATTAGGTTTTATTCATGTAATTTTCATAAAAATTGTGAACAAATTAATTTTAAACATGTTTTAAATCTATTTTCTTGCTTTATATATAACCATATGAAGAAAAATATGTTTCTTTTGTTTGTTTTGTCAGAGTTATAAAAAAAAGTTTTGAAATTTATTTCAAAAAAACAAACTTCACAGATATCAAGCAAATAGTGTCGATTAAACTTCATTTGAATCAAAATAATAACATTACCAATCCAGGTTTAGTGTCTTTTTTTTTCAGAATTAGAGCCCAAAAATATCTTATTCTAAATTTGTTTTTTTGTTATAGTTCTTTAAAAAGGTTAAAAACTATGTATAAATAAGGTTGAAATTTTCAAGATTCATTTTAAAAAGATTGTTTATTTACTTTCCTGCTTTCTTAAGTTTATTTTTGGTTTGTTTCTGTAATTAAGTTGTTGATTTTACATCCCTAATTTTTATGTACTGAACATAATCTTACAGTAAGGAATACTCATTGAAGATTGATGTTACATCTGAGATAGGTGTCCCTTAATCTAAAAATGAATTACCAACACATAAGTAAATCATATCTAAAGGTTAAAAACATCAACATATACAAATACATAAAATTTAAATATGTAAAAAAAAGTTTCAAAATTTATCAAAAATTATTAAAAATAGATTAATAATACATTTCTAGTGAAACAGCAAACAAAATTGCAACCGAGGATACAAAGTCATAGAATTAATTTAAATCTCCAATAAGTCTCAAGATTGGTACGGTGCATGGTTTTTAACTCTTCCTTCTTCACAGAAAGAAAAAGATATATTTAAACAAATGAATGAAGAACTGAACTAATTAGTGTTACTATCACTACAGAACAATGATGAGCCTTGTGAATAGCTTTGTACTAAAACCTTCATTTGCTTGTAAAAGCAGAAAGGAAAATCCATTACTGTCATTATCAACAAACCAAGAAGGAAGGAAGAAAAGAAAAAAAGAATCCAGACAATTAAGTTGTCTTATCTAAAAAACAAGTAAAGTATTTCAGTAAAAGGCCATCATTGCCATCCAAACACCCTTACAAGAAATCCTTTTTTAATAATAATTATTACAACACCATTGAAATCTTTTCTTTGCAAAAATCAATCATTTATATCAAAAATTAAATTTGGTCACTAGCCAAATAGAAAAGTTACTAACCAAACGTTATTTCACTCTAATGTTATGAGTAAACTAATAATTAAAAACTTTTTTAATTAAAATACATTTTACTTTTAACTACTTTTTCTTTTGCATAAAAATTGGTTTAAGTTTTTAGGAATTTTTTTAAGCAGCATTGCTTATAAAATAGAGTATATTGTTCTATTTCTATTTTTCATTCTATTAAACCTTTTATTGTTTAAACAATTTCCTCATTTTTAATGAAAATATAAGGGTTAAAAAGAAATTTTTCAATATTTGAAAGATTGTCAGTGAAAAAAAAAGTGTTTTATTATTTTAAATTGCTAATTGGAAAAATTTCTGGCAAATCCAAGTGTTTCACTCACAACTTAGAGCCCTGAGAAAGCAGCTCATTTATTTAGTAGACCTAGGATATAGTTGAATAACATATGTGAAAAATAGTAAATAGAAACAAAAGAACCTAATAAAATATAGTAATAGTATTTTGTTAATAAAATATATCTACTTGGTTGAGCCCCACCCCAAGTTTGGCACAAGACCAGTTTCACATGATCATCAAATCCTTGGGGTTTTGAAATCAATGTTGCTCTTCACCTAGACCAGCTACTCTCATGACAGAGTCTCATCCACCAGGGTTTTTCATAATCATTATCCTGGCACCTTGAGGAGTTACTTCCCTAAGTTAACGAGCCTAATCTGCCAGAGAAAAGTGAAAGTGAATGCAATAGTTTTGATTGGGATTTGAACACATGCAATATGATCCTAGAGTCCAAGCTTTCACGAATGCTGCACCCCCCTCATTGCCCAATAATAATTAGGAATTCAACAGAAAAAAAAAACGATTAGTAAATAAATAAATAAATAAATAGATAAATAAATAATTAATAGGAAAAAAATAGTAATTCTACTGGTTGAGAAAAATGATTTTAAGGCTCCTAAAAGTCCATTATCTTCTAAGATGCATTACATAGTAAATGGTTTGTACAAGTTCTGATTGACATTTATCTGGAGGAGAAAACAAAATAAAGAATACCGAATTTAGATCGACATAGTACCTGATAATGCCTAGAGACAGTCTATCTCTGTAGAGGTAATAATAGAGAATCCGTTTCCCACAGTAGACCAAGTTTAGGTAATAGCTGAAGAAGGTCGACAGGCACAAAAGCCAAAACATAGGGGAAAATAACAGAGAAGATTTAAGTAGAAATCTAAATGACTTGAATAACATAGTCAAGACAAATTTAGACAATCAGCATGATATTTATCAAAAATATTTGCAATAAAATATCCTTAAAAAATATAAAATGTTTTTTATTTACTCAGTTGCAAAGTTTAGAATTAGATTTTGAAGCAAACAACATCAATTTAAACCTTCTACCCAAAGAATATAAGAAATTGGGGAAAACCAAACAGCTGTAAGAATTTTTTTTTAAATTAAATCAAAATATTCTAGGCATTAAGATATTAGAAAAACAACTCTTGGTTAATGATTTTATTTTTGAATCAATAGTTTTTAATTTACAAATAATTAAGAAAGCATCATATTTACGCTAATGATGGATTCACAGCTGCTGTTTCTGTAATTCAAACTGATAGAACAAAAATTATTTTTTCAGTTAAATTCAGATCAATAACATTGTGCCAGGAAACTGCTGAAAATGATTCCAAATCATTAGGAAAGCAATAATTTTGTTTGATATAAAACCAAAGATTACTGAACCTGTCTTCATAATACAGAAATTATCATTGTGGATTGAATTTAAGGTGAAACCATAAGAATATCCCAAAAGAAAAAAAGAAAGTTTTTCACTACACAATAAATGATAATAAATAGATTTCCTTTTATTCTTTTGGATGATCAGAATTTCTTATTCTTGAAAGACTTCATAGCTTGTGTACAAGACAGCTTATCAAATTTTTCACTCAATGCCAGGATTGGCCTTTTTTTATCAAGCATTGATTATTCACATTACATCTTTTTAATTACAAAAGTTCTACTATTTAACCCATAACTAAAGGAAATATGGGGATTTATACCTTTCCTAAGGATATTAGGCTAAATTTGAACATAATGGGATGACTGAGATTTAAACTTAAATATTACAACTTCAAAATCAGAGTGCTAGTTCCCTGTCCAAAGCTGACCTCCTCACTATGCAAGAGACATGATATGGTATAGTATGGGAACACTAAAACATTTTTCAATAATCTGGAGTTTCTGTTCATTAAGTCAAGTGATTCACTATCATTAAAATTAATTTTGTAAACATTATACAGGTATTTTTGAAAATAAAACAATGAGGTATTTTTTCTTTTATAATACATTAAAAACTTTTGTTATAGCAAATGATTTTTTGTTCATATCAAAAGTATTTTTCATTAATTTCCTCTTATTGCAACAATGTCAATATTTACAAATATTGACAGAGGAACTATTTGGTTCTTTCTTAAAAACAATTAAATAGTTCTAAAATCAACTTGGATACTTTTACAAAATAATACTGTCAATAAAACAATGAACAAAAATGATTTCATTCCAAGAAATTCCAATAACTATTAACTCTTATAAATTTATTATTTATTTGAGAACAAACAAATTGCTATGTTTTTTTTTAAATATGGAAATACATTCTAACTGATAAATAGACTGTGGGCCAGAGTCCAAAAAAGGGCTTAGTTTTTGAGTTGGTAGACATTTTATTTAGATTAGAAAAATTCAAGTGTTTCTAGAAGTATTTTTTGTGCTGATTTCAAATCTGAAAAGTTCTCCAGGCTAAGTGTGCGC
>JAUZSX010000021.1:611140-627588 GCA_034780655.1 Idiosepius hallami | reverse complement strand
ATGTAGAAAAATGTTCTATTTTAGGAATTCATAAATAAGTTTATGTTAATTAATTTGATTTTAATTTAGTTAAAATAAAAAAAGAAGAATCCAAGCAAAGAGGATAAAAATGTTCTAAATCAGAATCAAGATCAAAAATCAGGTGTGCAAAGATTTAAAAATAATCATTAGGATGATGATGATGATGATGAATATAAGACAACATGCATGCAAGATGTACAGACATAATTATCAAACGACAGAGTGCTCATGTGGATGACAAAATACCTCCGATGAGTTAAATATTTGCCGGTCACATGACCTGACCCGTCACATCCAGGTATAGGGCATCTACAAGCAAAATGTAAGGACTTAGGTTAGTAGTATTGTTAACATTTGGTCATTTTAGAGTTAGTATGTATGCAAGTAAGTAGTTTAGTGCTCCAATTGGGCTGGATTTCACAGTGAGGCTGAAATGTTGGTCATCAAAACTAGGTTAGTTAAAAACAATTTAAAAAGAAAAAAAAGGTTTGTTGTTAAAAAAAAAAAAAAGTATAAGCAGCAAGATTTAAAAAAAAAAAAAAAAAAAATATTTACAACGTAATTAAAATAATAAATATTTTAAATGATAGAAAATTTAATTTCCAGTTTTTACACTAACTTTGGCAATAAACACAAAAAGATTTACAAACAATTTAAAAGGTTTTAAATTTTATTTCTTTTTAGAAAATGTTATAAATCTATATTGTTGCTATAAACTATAATTATGCTGTAAACATTTAGACATAAAAGCATTTTAGAACCAGGGTTGCCAGGTTGCCTTTTTTAAGACCAAATTTGAATAATTTTGCTCAGAAAATCGACCTCTGAATTAATTTTTTTTTTTTTTTTTAAAACATTTGGTCTTAAATTAGGCTTTTTTATTAATTTTACATTATTACTTTTCATTATTTAATTATTGTCAACTCGGTTATTTTCAACTTGAAGTAGATCTACAGTTTGCAATGATTTTTATAATAAATTTTTTGATTAAAAACTTAATTTGTTAGAAATGCAATCGTTTATAATGTCTAATTGGAAAAAAAAACTTCTGTTGCTAGAAGAAAATATAACAAAGCCTGGGAAAAATCAATCGAAGTATTTCTATATAATTTTTATACCAATTGGGTATAAAAATTGTATTTGGCTTTTTTTTTTTTTTGTTTATTATTTAGCGTTTTGTTCTGGTTTGGCAACACTGTTTAGAACTAAAAGTAGATTTATACCAGCTTACCATAATTTTGTTTACATAAAATATACATGAAATTGACACGATTTCTATTTAAATGAGTAAAGACTGAATATGATTGAAAAGATCATTTTATAGAAAGTTTGGAAAAATGTATTTTGAGTTGCAAATCATTATTTATTTCTAATCAAGGAATTCTGAAATTTATTGATACAAATTAAGGAAATATTCTCTGGATTTAAATTATAAAAAGGTAAATGATTTCACTAATTTGAACCACAAAAAATGCAGTCTCATCACAATTTTAAACTTTGTTTTTATATCATTCAAATTTTATTTCTGAGGAAGATTTTTTTTTTTATTTAAACTAAAACTGATTTCATTACTTGATTATTTGAATTAATTTTTAAACTTACCCAAGTTTAGATATCACAATAAAATATATGATTTTAATTAACACAGTATCAAATAATGATTAAGTGTTTTTTTCAGGATTAGATAATATCACATTAATATTAAGTTTTATAAAAAAAAGTGTAAAACTGATGACATTATTGTGATTTATATTAATTGTTACAAGAAGAAGGTTTTGAAATTCTTAGTAACCAATCCCTTTCTTTTATAGTAATAATAATAATAATATTAGTATTATTAATCAGCATAGTAAATGGATAAAAAAAGAATATTAAAACAATCCTTAATAATTCATAGTCTGACTTGAAATATAATAATGTAATGTTGGCATACGTCTGTCGTGATCAACAATGCTATAGAGATTAAACTATGATATCTTATGACAGAAGATGGCCCACTAGGCCCGGACGATGTGTGGCCAGTGCTGGCAGTGGTGCGTCTCCCACCTATGCTGCACCTCCCACTGGACTTATAATAATACTTTTATTAAAAAAAGATCCTTAATTTTGATTCTATACTCTTTACAAGTTTTAATAAACAGATTTCATTTCTCAAATGTTTTATGATTTTCAAAATGGTTATTTTATTATTTATTTGTTTCAAATAATCTCCAAAATATAAAATTAATTCATTTTTTATCAATTCATCAACATAACATTTTAAAACCTTTTATGGATGTTGGCTGAATCATGTATCGTTAAACTAAATTCTTAAGGAAATTATTTTACACTATTTGTTGAATTTACAATGCAATTAAATTTTTATTTTCTATCAAAGTATAAAAATTACTCATTATTTAGTTTCACTCTAAAAACAGCTATAAAAGATATGTTACTGTCAAATAATCTGTCAAAGTTAAATTGAATTTAAATCAGAAATCAAAAGTAGTTTTTTTTGTGAAATGAAATAAAAATGGCCAAAATCTGTAGATAAAAATACTTTAACAAACTAGTAGAGTGCTATAGTAAATTCATCAAATTTATTTTTTAATTTTTTAAACTTAAAAAAAAAAGAAGTAAAATAATCTATTTTAAATATCTTTTATCTTGGTTATTATATATGAAATATGATATGAATTAAAAAAAACAATAAAATCTAAATAAATTCTTATTCTAATCAATTATTAAATAATTGCATTTTTAAAAAGAAATTAGATTTTTAGAGATTTTATCAGAAATAAAACAATTCTCAATTGAATTAAATTTAAGTCATTTTTTTTTTTGGAAAAGAAAAAAAAAAAAGTTTTTCTGATGAATGCCTCGTATAATATTCATTATTTTTTTTGTATTTTTATGATATTCATTATTTTTCTTTACACAACTTGAAAAAATAAATAAAAGTAACATTGGAAAAAAAAACTTAATAACAAATAAAAATAAATTTGCAAAAGTTAAAAATCTTAATGTTTCATCTGTTTTAAATTTGAATTGTAAAAAAGAAAGAAAAAAGAAGAAAATTAAATGCATCAGACATTGTATATTGATATGTACAAAATCTGTACAATATATATATATATATATATATATATATATAAACAAGCTTAATTTGTTTTCAAAAATACTTAAAATAAATAGTTTTTTTTTTTAGAATAAAAAACATGGAAAAAAAGTCACCAACAAAAGCATGACATTGGAAAAAAAATAACATAAAATTTGATTGGAAAAGACAAAAAGATCTTGAAGTAGTATTTTTGTTTTTTTCATTCATTCATTAATATTGATTAATAATAATAAAAGAATAAAAATTGAGCAAGATTTAAAGAGGCTATTTGCACAAGAAGCAAATATAGAGAAACAACAAGGCAACATTAAGAATCTCACCAGTTTGGAAAAAGAGCAGCCACAGAAAAATTGATCAATACAAAGCCAGAGTGCAAGAAGAGATTTTTTTTTTTTTTTGGTCAGAAACAAAATTTTACAAAAATTTGGTCATTATTTGCTTTTGGTTTTTTGGCTTTTTTAGTTGTAGATTTCTAAGATTATTGAAATTAGGCAATATTTATTTATACTATTTACACATCTTAGGCTGTTATCTTCAGCTTCTTTTTTTTCATTTCCTTTTTTGCATTAATGAAGGTAAATCAAAAAAGTTCTGAAACAAATTGAAGAAAAACTTTAATAAAAGTTGAAACATTATTTTTCTACATAAGATCCACCTAACTCAAAAAACTTCTGCAAGGAGTGATATTTCCTTCAAGAAATTCTTTTTGGATAAAATTTTCTTGCTCTATTTTCTCTCAGATTAAGTTTATGACATTTGTCTTAGAACTTTTTGATTTACCCTGTTTTGCTTTCTTGAGGTCCTTTTAGTCAAATTCAGTGATCTTATCAGTTTTTCAGTCTAAATAATTTACAGTGAATGACAGACGGCAAAGTAGATTAAAGCGTTTTTGTTAGAGAAACTTTAAAATTAATTCTACATACAAGTTTTTTTTTTAATTAAGAGAAAACAAAAGAGATATTGATTACAAAAATATTTACATGATTCTTATGATTGATTGATATAAGAGAAATCTTGAAGTGTAAAAAAAAAAAAAACGGATGAGAAAAAGTTAAGATTTCAGATTGAAATTCTCAGAAAAAAATGTTTTATTGACTTGAATAAAAAGGCAACAAAAGAAAGAAAAAAAAACCTCAAAGTAGAAAAACTAAAACATGAAGAAGACAACCAATGTGAAGTGAAGGAAAATTGTTGAAAAACATATGAAAATATCATTAAAAAAATGCTTAGGGGATTTTAAGATTATTTCTATTTTAAATGACAAGCAATTTTTTTTCTTCTCACAAGAACAAAAAATATATTTAATAAAAAGTCTAAATTGGTTCTTAAAGTTTGAATTTAGTTTACAAAAATTATATTAAATTTTAAAAAGTCATTAAGGCATCAAAATTAATTTTTTTTTAATTGTCAAAGGATGAATTGACAGCAACAAGAATAAAAGATTCCATCCCACATCCAAGTAAAAACGGACTGAAAAATTAGCGGATTAAAAAAAAAAAAGGTATCTATCATAGAAACTTATCACATGGGCTGTGACAATATGCTTTTATTGAAAAATATTCTTGCCGCAGACTTGACTATCTTGCAATTTTATCATTTCTTTTGATTCTGTAGTTATTTACTAATGACTACATAAATAGAAATGCTATTGAAAAATAGTGAAGTAACAAGTAGGGATGTGACAAGAATATTCTTTAATAAAAGCCTATTATCACCACAGCCCTACTTATCACCTGTAATACCTGGGATTTACTCAGTCCAGACACAAATGAGATGTAGACAACAGATTGTTACTACACATTTCATATTTTAATCTAAAGTTGAATATAATCAAAAACTGTTAATATGATTTAATAATATCTTATTACTTGGGGTAAAATACTAAATAATTTTATTTGTATAGCAAAACTTTGGTATAAAAGATGATATGATGGATGATATTTTAATTAAAATTTTGATCGACTAAGAACAAAATAAAGCAGAAAAAAATATATATAATAGAATAAGATAATTCAAAAGAATCACTAGATGAAAGGGTAACGATAGAATGTTTTTTTAAAATATTATTTTAAAGATTTGCAAAATTTAAAAGAATTGACTTTTAAATATGAAACCAAAGAAAATGTTATTAAAAATCAATAACAATTGGCATTGTTATTAATTATTAATAATTCACATACAACATATCTAAGTATTTGTACACAAATAGTAAATCCACCATAATATAGAGTGAATGCTGCTCACTCTGATTGATAAACCTTAATTCTCATAGTGTTACCATATGGTCACACTATTTGTAAATTCTAAAAAACCCTTTAAATCTACTTCAAAAAATAGAAACTCAAATCTACAAAAATCAAACAATATAAAACAGATGCATTTATGATTTCACAAGTGGCGACCTCTCAAAGTTTAAAGATCAAGCCTTGATCTAACAAATAGTCAAGAGAAGATTTTTGGGGGGGAAATCTTTAGTTTGTCATGAATGAAAATATCAGGAGAGTTTTTGATTTTACTTATCAATTAATTATTGTTTTATTCTAGTAAATGTATTTCCATATAAGTTGAGTTAAAGTTTCTTCAAGATTTCCACACTGTAAAGTTATTGCTAAAGATATCAACTTTTAAAGGATAAGAAATTCTTTTTGTAAATCTCTTCATTTCAACTGATGAAAATCTAAAGTTTAAACGTTAAAAAGCAAAGAAAAATTAAGTAAATAAAGATGAAATCTTTTTTTTTTTTTTTTTTTTTTTAAAAAAATAAAAGATTCTTCCTTCCCATAATTCATTATTCTGGATTTCATCACACAAAATAATTCAATAGAAAATAGTTTTCTCCAAAAATTCAAACACTACATTTGTAAATAGAAACCATAAAATACGACCCAAATTGCCTCAATAAGATTGAATAAGAAAGAAAAGTCTGTATATTTTATATAAAAAAAAACACTGAATCAATCAAGAAAGAAAATTATTTCAAGAGCAATCCAAAGCCATTTTGGAGATTGTAAAAGAATTGGACAAAAGAAAGAACAGAATCTAACCAACATAAATCATAAAAGAATTAAAATCAATTGATTAAACATGTTAATTCCCAAATACATTAAATCTTTAAGATGACATCTTTACTCAAGTGATCAGATTAAATAATTAAACTCTAAACATGAGAAGATAACAAAATAAAAAAAAAAGTTGCTTAATTCTAAGTATTTTTTCAGGCAACAATTAAAAGACAAGGTTTTAATTTACAAAATAGAATTTAGAAGTTTTATATTTGGAATCACAAAAAGGCAACAAGTTTTCAATTTTCATTGATATTTCAAAAGAAACACATACACACACACCAAAGTTGATAAGAATATCATAGTATTTTATGATCAAACAAGTTAACTGTTTTTTAAAAAAACAAAGAAACTTTATCCTTTAAGGCACATTACCCAGAATATGAAATCATGTTTTGGTTGTGCTAATTTTCTTACATTAAAATTTTTTTTAAAGATCAAGAAAAAAAGGTTCATAAAATTCTAATGGAGATAAATGCTTCTGTCAAATTAAACATGACAATTCATTTCTGAAGTTTCATTTTGAAATATGGAGGATAATATTTTCCAGAAAAAACAGAAGTTGAAATTATTTACATTCCAAGTTCAAAGCCAGATTTTTTGAACGCAAATGCAATAAATCTTAAAAAATCTTTCCAATTCCACAGACATAGCTTTTAATATTAATGTCACTTTTATAAATTATTATTCCAAATCCTGAAATGTAAGTTGACTTCTATAGCATAGACATTTATTTATACATAAGGATAGAAAATAGATATGTTTTTTTTTTTTTTAATTTTCAAACACACACTGAATTAACAAACATACAAATATTCATATCTACACTCGATTGCAAATATCCAAATTCCTGGTCAGATGCATTACTACAATTTCTTCAAAACTTGTACTTATATGATAAAAACTTGATCGATCACCAAACCAAGTTAGGTACAAGGCCAGTTTTATGTGATCATATTTATGTGAATATATTTGTTTTACTTTAAATATATTTTCATTAAAAAAGGTTTTGTTAAATGAAATTGACATCAAAGCTTAAAAGTCTTTTTTTCATTTCATTTTTTTTTGGAGGGGGGTGAAAAAAAAATTGATGAAATTCATTCAATATCTTTTGTTTTTGCAATTGAAAAGGTTTTTTCAACCAATTTTTTTATGGGTAAAATATCAATTTAGATGAAATTTTTTTTTAAATTAAATATTTGAGATATTTATGTAAAACTTTTAAAATTAGAAATAAAAAAAATGGTTCAGCTCAAAAAAAAAAAATTATTAAAAGACATTATCATTTTTAACCAAATATTTGTGTGTGTGTGACATACGCATATTAGCATGTTTGTGTATATATATATATGTGTGTGTGTGTATGTGTGAATATATATATGACATGCATATTGCCAATTATATATATATATATATATATATGAAGTGTATTTAATTTAGCGTCATATGAGAACAAATAACATTCTGATCTTAAGATGTATTTATTTGAAACAAGTGTTTGTATTTCAAGTGGTGTTCAACATTTCTACAGAACTTTTAGTCTGCAATGTTTGGTTTCTCTGTAAATTATGATGTAAATAAAGTGGATAGCAGGTCTAGGTTTTTGAAAAAAAACAAAAAACTTTAACTATTAATATTAATGTGTATGTGTGTGTATGGTGATGATAGAAGTGTGGGATTATGATGAACACCTATCATCTGTTTTGTGTGTGTTTATATTACTTAGAAAATAGCAAAACAAATTTCATTTTTTTTTTTATTATATATTAAGAAAAATATAAGAAAGAAAAAAAAATTCATTTCTCACCTCCCATATTTGTTCTTTATCAACTTTTTTAAAGAATAAAAGGGAATTATAATAAAAACCTTTAAAAATAATTTTCATTTGATTCCTTCTAAGATTTTAACCTATATTATTTCCAACCCTTTGAATATAGGGTATGTATTTATATATATATATCTGTTGGGCCTAGAGAATTTATTATCTACAAGAAATGCTGCAGGTTTCATTTCTTTCTGCTTTAGACTATATTTTTTTTCAAAGCACTTCTATAATCTCATCCGTATTTTTTCATTTTCAAATCTAAATTTTCTTTTGGAATCTTTCGAAAAAATGTTTTTTTTTTTTTGTTCATAAGCAAAGGATGTTTAACCTACCTCAGAGGTTCGTCATCTTTTCGTTCGCCATCTTTTCCAAGAATTTTCTTTAACTTAGCAGCCCGAGGGCAACCCGAGAGGCTGCGGTGTGAGGAATAGTTTCCCGTGATATGTCCTGAGCCATCACAGCCTGGGGTGGGGCATCTAACGAGAGGGCAGACCAGAGCAAACGCAATCAATTCACCAGAGCAGCAAAAATTGAGACATCGACACACAGCAACGGACAACGATGACAACGCCAAGAAGGAGAAGAAAGAAATAAGACATATTGACACACACACACACACTCACACACGCTCACTTTATATCACGTGCACCATTGAAAACTAAAACTACAAGCCAAAAAAATAAACACAACAACAATAAAGATGAGCCAAACAGAAATCATGCTGAGATTGAGATACACAATCAAGAAGAAGGTGGAGGTGAAGAAGGCCCTACAACTCAATGTTTTCTCTTTGATCAGGAAAGATTTTTTTTTCAAAAATGGATCTTTGCTAAACTTAGAAACTAAACAAGGATATATCTATTTGGTTGAACACCAACCCATGTTAGGCACTAGGCCATCTACTTGGTCAAGCACCATCCCTAGTTAAGAATAAAGCCAACTACTTTGTTGAGAGCACCAACCTAAGTTAGGCTCAAGTCAATCTACCTAATGGAGCACCAATGCTTGATAAGTAAAGTTCACATACTTCATTTTCTAAACTGTTTACATAAGTCATATTGTACCAAAAATGGATACAAAACTACTGGCAAACTTTATCAAGGCCACCACACGGGGATGAAATTATTTGGTATGCCGGATGAGGCCCATGGGCCATAGTTTGGACAGCCCTACTCTATATAAATCACATGGCCAGCATAATACTTTCAATTGATAAATGTCTCCCCTTATTATTTTTGCATCATTAAACTAAATGCATAATTGTAGTTTAAACCAATTCTTTTCAATATGTGTCTTTAGAGAACTGTTAGAGTCTATCATAGGCCAGGGCAATAATACTTTGCCCAAGTCCTTAGAAGAGCTACCAGACGGGTCGGACCTTCCCCACAAAGAGTGAGTACTCGGGCCAGGGTCGCAAAGACCCAAGGTAACTTCATGAAGTAGGGCTTTGCACAAGATGCAGTTTGCCTATGTGGCAGTGCTGGGCAGACTATCGCTCACCTGCTCGCGGACTACCCACTCAGTGTACCTTGCCCTGATGTGGACCTTAGGAATGCGACAGTTACTGCCTGTCGTTTCATCTCAAGATGGAGCTGTACACTATGATGATGATTAGAGAACTAAAGCTCTTTTATGATAAATGATAATAACCTTGAAAAAATTTGAATCTGAAGGAGGGAAATATATTCTTATTTAATAAAACTGAATTAAATAAATGAGATGATATTTCAGGAAAGGCCATATCAGGGTTCAGCTTCACATGTCATTTATTTCTTCTACTCTTACAAGAAATTCCTCTTTTACACAAATACTTTTTGTTTAATGTTTTGGAAAACATAACAATATTTTATGCTATGAAGATGTTCTAGAATTTTAAAAAAATCCAATATTTGAGAATTAATGTTTATAGAGATGTAAGTTACTAAAATATAGTTGGTTGGTTCTCTCTCTCTCTCTTACAACAAATGAACGTACAAACCAAATTTATGACCCCCCCCCCAAGTCTCATGACCCCCAGGAAATGAAGACCCATATTTGTCAAATATCCATTTTCCAAAAATCCTTTTCACTCTTAAACAAATTTTTAGCAAGGATTTTGCCGATCATTCATGGGGAAGAGGTTTTCACTTTCATTTATGCTCATTTTATTTGATAGAAACTAGAGGACAACAGTTCATAGCCAATAACATACATTAAAGCTTGACTAGAGGAAAAGGTGAATAATAAGTATTACAAACACAACATCTAAAATGGGCCACAAGATTTATAGAGCCATGACAACTGGAGATGGACACATTCGTATCATGACAAGAAAATGGGTGAGAGTCTATAAATATATATATATATATATGTATGTATAAATAGGAAATGAGAAGACAGGTAAAATATATGATGTTCATTAATATCTGGACATATGTTTTGCTAAATGTTTAGCAGTTTGCTTTGAGCAAGTGTCTGTCATGACTGACAATACTATAGAGATAAAACTATGGCATTTTATGACCAACGATGGCCCACTAGGCTGGGACACCATGTGGCCAGTGTCTCCTGCTTAAAACGTTTAGCATTACCAACAGTTTGAATGTAGGAAAAAAAAAACAACATATAAATGATGTTTTTATTTTGAATATATAATAATAAACATCCTATATTTTTCCTATTGGTCTTCTTATTTTCTATTTATATTGTCTGGAAACATTCATTTCCTATACGCATATATATATATAATATATATACATATCTTTATAAATCTATATTTGAAATTTGCAGGAAAAAAATATTAAAGTAAAGAAAATGTAACATGAATTAAATAAAAAAAAAAAAAAACAGATACTGATTAAAAGTAAAAAAAACATTTGTGTGGAATTTGAATAAAAAAAAAAAAAAAAAAAAAACATTTTGTTATTATTAAAAAAAAAAACAAAACCAAATCCGTATCCGTATGAATTGCAAAGTGAAAAGATGCAAAGAAGGTGAAAGAAGAAATAAAAATGTGCTTTTGACAAAAAAGATTTTAAAATCTAACAAGAAATAAAAAGTGACATTTTTTTCTTTTCTTTTTCTTTTTTCAAGATGAATAAAAGTTGAATTGAAAAAAAAAATCTATTGAAGCCAATGACAAATTGTATGAATTGCAAATTGACAGAAACTGAAAGAAGAAGTCAAATAGAAAGAAAAGAAAAGAAGAAAAATGTGAAAAGAAAAAGAGAGAAAAGACTTAGAATTAAAGAAAAAAAAGAAAGATACCAGCTACAACAACAACAATGGCATAACAACAACAACAACTGGTTGAAAAAAAAAAAGCAAGAATTACTAAAAGCAAATTGCAAAAAATGGTGATGAGTTTTCCAAAAAGGAATGGCATTACTTTTTTTTTCTTATTTAATTATAAATTAAATTTTAAGCTTTAGCCACAAGACAAACAAGCAAAACATGTGCAGAGCTGACAACAGAAACCATTTTCTCATGGCCACAATTAGAGAATAAAGAGACAGAGCAAAAAGGGAGAGACAGACTGACAGAGCAAGGCTTCAGTGACAACAGAATATCATAATATACAACCCCCCCAAAACCAAATACACAACAACACTATATACAATGTCTAACCCTTTGCCACGGTTGATATGTATCTTTTTATAAACAAATATCTCTAATAATGAATAGAGCAAATCTTTTTTTTCTTCTCTCTCCAAATATTAAGGTTTAAAACAAATACATGAATCAAGAATTATACAGCAATACAATAATCACTTTTCAATTGGGTTTGGCAAAAAGAAATAATGATCACTTTAGTTTGTAAAATCAAATCTAATAAGATAAAAAAGAAATAAATACTGTATATACTCAATTATTAGTAAATTTTTTTATCGTTATTTTAATAAATAAATCAGGGCTTGACTTATAATCACACAAGTTGTGCAATAGTTACTTTTATATTTCATATTGTTTGGCTCATAAGAGAAATAAAAAAAAAAATCTCTTATAAAAATTGGGACTAAATTAGATTTATTTATTATTTTCTTTTTAACTTTCCATTAACTCATATTTAAAGAAGGATTTAATGATGATATAAAAAGTTCATTTGCAAAAATATAGACATAGATTGATTTATACAAATCAGTCATTTTCTGTAATTTTTTTTCCAATGAAAATCTAAAAAATCAATCCACTGAAAAGAATGATTACGTAACGGTTGTGATCAACTTTTGTAGACAAAATGATTATGACAATAAAAACTAAACAAAGTAAAGCACAGAATGATGTAATCAGTTAAATTTTGATTGAAATGGCGTTTATCACTTTTTTGAAAATAGACGGTACAGATGAATTGTCTATTCTAAAATAATTCATTTTTGAAGTATCATTTCTCTAATTAATGCATAAAGTGTAAAATGATATTTTCAAGTAGTCAATACATAAATATGAATGTGCTTCTGATTTCTCATGTATATATATATATACACACATAGGAACACACACTGATGTATTTCTCAACATTCGCCACTTAATATCATTTACACATAATTAGGATTCTACTGGCACAAACTACTTTTAAGGGAAATTAACTTCATGATAAAAAGATAAGAATTTTAAAAGAAAAATAGATTGAAAATCAGAAATTCACTTCATATCAAATTAAAAACAATAACCCAAATCCCTTTTCCACAGTGGATAGTTTTATTCACATGCTACATTTAATATCTTTGAAAATTGATTAAATTCATTATTTTACTTAAGCCTTACTCCAATCTCCCAAAGATTCTTTTTTTTTTTCTTTTATTGTGTTAATATTTCTTCTTCTTAAATTACTTACAGAATACACACCATTCATTATTCATCTCACAGAATTCCAATCTCCCCTCCACAAAAAAAAATTATGATGGTATCAAAGGGACGTAATCCATATTTTAAAAGCATCAATGGCAAATTATCTCCCTTATTTCTGACATTTAACTGCTTCAACCATGCAAGTAAATTTCAGTCAAGTTTATTAAGAATCAATTGGGCTGTGACAATATGCTTTCATTAAAGAATATTCTTGCGGTTACTTTATTGTATATTGCAATATTATCATTTCTTTTAATTCTGTAGTTATTAGTAGGGCTGTGACAATATGCTTTTTATTTAAAAATATTCTTGTCACAACTTTAATAACTATAGCTATGACAAGAATATTCTCTAATAAAAGCATTTTATCATAGCCCTAATGATCAATTTAGCCCAATATTTAGAAATTAATCAGTAAACTTGACATGGAAAAATATTCTATTATGAAGACAGCTGACAAATTAGGTCTGTCTAAGAGTAAATTGTAAAAACAAGTTATATATATTGTCCCTGATTTTTGGTCACTACTGTCTAACTATAATTGTCTATGTTGGCTTTTACTTATTGACAGTTTAACAGATGATACATCTAGTTTCCTTCATTTAAATATAGCCTTCATAAATGGTATTAAATATTACAGTAAATACTATGGCATCTCTAAACTACACATACTCCACCTTATATGTTTCATTAAAAGTCACCAAAATATGTTAAGAATATGAAATATATGCATTATATGTCTCTATATATATGTATGTATGAAAGATAGATAAACGAATTTTGGCACTATTCACACTTTCAAATAATATGGGAAACCAGGTATGTTTGTTGTATTGCAAAGTAGGGTTACTCAATATTTATAAAATAGTTTTAAATAGAGTGATTATATAAATAGATGAGAAGTTTAAAGAATATAAATACATTTAGTAAACATGGACTAGGAAATTCACTGTTTTGTTATAAGAAAATTTCAAAAGTCAGTGTGAAATTCTGTACAATTCAAAAGTATGACAAGACAAAATATCAGACCTTAAGTTTTAAGGTAGTTATTATCATTTTAATTAATAATATCAATATGATAATATAGTAATTAATATCTGGTTTTTATTTCTAATAAAACCCTTCAATGATTTAAAGATAACAAAAAGTTTGAGATTAATCTTAAAAGTAATAATACAAGACAAATGTCATTAGAAGTTAAAAGAATTAGTAAAACAAAAAAAAGGATTGCCTTTGTTAAAATAAGCCAAACCAATTGTTAAGGCATTAAAAAAAGAAGCAAATGACAATTCATTTCAATTCCAAATTTAAACTTTGCATACTTTACAGGCAATTTTCGTGTTCATCTTTAGAAAAAAAAGAAAATTTTGAACTTCATTTTCAAGTGATTCTTACTTTAAATTTCAAGACTCAACCAGTAAATGAGGTATGAATTATAGACTTGAACAAGACTTGTATCCATCATTTGATAGATGAGGTCATCTAATTTGTTACTTAGGTTAACAAATAGAAGAAAGGGATATTTTCATTTTTCAGAATTCATTTTTGTTTATTTACTTTTACGGCATATCAACCTTTTCAGTCATTTGATGCTGAGAACAATTTTTTTTATAACTGTTCTTTTTGTCCATTCATAGTTTTTTTATAAACAATGTGCACTATAATCCATAGATTGATGGTATGTGATGATTCATACCTTTTCCAAAGGTTTATAATCCAATTATGAGCACAAACGGAATGATTCAGTGATGGATGACCTAATGGTTTATAATGATCTAAAAATAGAACATAAAGTTGCCTGTGCTGCATTGCAAAAATCAAAGCACAACCATTAATCAAGAATCAAAAATTATTTAAAAGCATTTCCCTTCTTTTCAATTGAAAAAAAAAAAAAAAAAAGAAATTTTGTTACTAAGGATTTCAGATTTGATGCGATCTAAACATTAATGTTCGACTTCCGCCCGGTGTCACAAATAATAATCATCATCATCACAAACAGTAATTAGAGAGGAAAAAAAATTACCTCCTTTAAATGAATCTTAATTGAAGAAATATTTAATACCTTTTCCAGTGAAAAATATTTTTAAAAGACATGGTTGTTTTAAAGTCATTTTGTGTTAGAATTTTTATATTTAAAAAAAAAAATCAAGTTTTTAAGATGATTTATTATTGTGTAGGTTTTTGTATAAACGTAATACATTCTTTAAAACAAAAAAAAAAAACAATTATTATAGGAATTTCCACAGTTCTGTTTGTTAATTATTTTACAAAAGCTTTGTTTTATTTCTTTGTGTCTTTTGTTGCAGAAATTTGATGTTTTTTAGGGGTTTTTTTTTCCTATTTATAAGAACAAAATAGTTGTTTAATCAAAAAAAAATATTGAGTCACAAATTGTTTTTACCCAGAAAAAATGAAAGGGAAATTCTTTTAAATCAATTCAGAACAAAAACAGAGCCTTTTTCAAAACATAAAACAAGTGTTGAAAAAAAAAGCAACGTTTAAAATAGATAATCAAGGAATAAAGGCAAGAGTTATGCGCCCTTGGTTAATAGAATATAAACTTTTAGTGGCAAAGGGTTAAAAAAAAAAAAAGGGAATTTTTTTTTTTTCAAATTACTCACTTCTGTTCGACATGACTTGCTAATACTGTTGCCCGGTCAGCTAGTGGGCATCCAGAGAGACTCCGATGGGAAGCATAATTTCCTGAGACATGGCCACTACCATCACAACCAGGCGTGGGACAGTGAATCAATTCTCGGCCCTCCCTAGAAGTCCGAGGTGGGGTAGTGTGGATAGGAGATGCTTTACTCAGTGTACTAGGACTTTTAGGACTTGAGACACTGCAAAGAAACACAAATGAAAATAATATCTGATGATCATTTTAGGGAAAATATTAAGTAAAATTTGGGACTATTACTTTACACTTGGGGAAAACATATGGTGAGCACCAACTAAAGTTTGGCACAAGGCCATTTTTATGTGCTTTATATATCTGGGCTTTTTTAATTCAGTGTTACCCTTTACCTAGATGAGCTGCTCTCCCAAGTTAACGAGCTCCATCTGCCCGAGGCAACTAAAGGTAAATGCAATGGTTTTTTTGACTGGGATTTGAACTCATGTACTACGATTCCAGAGCCTGAGCTTTTACCAATGCTCCAACTTCGCTGCTTTGGAACACATATATGAGTGTAGTATTTATGAGGCATGTGACAATAATCTTTTATTAAAGAATATGCTTGTCACATCCATAGGTATTAGGACTGCAACAAGAATATTTTAGATATAAATATGTTGTCACGGCCCTATTAATAAGTAAAGAATTAAAAGAAATGGTAAAATCACAAAATAGTAAAGTTTGTGACAAGAATAATCTTTAATAAAAGCATATTATCACAGCCCTACTTATTAGTGGGGCCGTGACAACATACTTTCATTTGGGCAGCGACGGTGGAGCATTGGTAGAAGCCCGGGCTGTGAGATCGTGTTACGCGAGTTCAAACCCCAGTCAAGACCATTACTTTAACTTTAGCAGCCTCGGGCAGATGGGGCTCGTTAGCTCGGGAGAGCAGTTCATCTAGTTGAAGGGTAACACCAAATATATAAAGCCCGGGTA
>JAUZSX010000021.1:525961-541115 GCA_034780655.1 Idiosepius hallami | reverse complement strand
CATAGGATTTATTTTTTTTAGAATTTCATAGGGTTCTATTTTTTTTAGAATTTCATAGGATTTATTTTTTTTTGGATTTCATAGGATTTATTTTTTTAGGATTTCATAGGATTTATTTTTTTAGAATTTCATAGGATTTATTTTTTTAGGATTTCATAGGATTTATTTTTTTAGGATTTCATAGGATTTATTTTTTTAGAATTTCATAGGATTTATTTTTTTTAGGATTTAATAGGATTTATTTTTTTAGGATTTCATAGGATTTATTTTTTTTAGGATTTCATAGGGTTCTATTTTTTTTAGAATTTCATAGGATTTATTTTTTTTAGAATTTCATAGGATTTATTTTTTTTAGGATTTCATAGGATTTATTTTTTTTTTAGAATTTCATAGGATTTATTTTTTTTAGGATTTTATAGGATTTTTTTTTTTGGATTACATATACAATTTTTCTGAAAAAAATACACCCACCACTTTTACTGACTATTAAAGGTGATTTTTTTTTTGTTCTTCCAATAAGAAAACAAGTTAGGATAATAAAAACTAATGGGTTACATTGAAAAATATAAAATTAATGGGTCTTAACCCTTTAAACCCTAACAAACCAATATATTGGCCCAGGCGACTTAAGGCAAAAAAAATGAGCACACAATGATATTTCAACCTCTATCTTTGGACAGTGACTTAGCAATATTACCAAGTAGTCACACAGAGCCATTCTATTAAAGAACCATATGAGGGTTGAAATGTCCGTGTGTCTTCTTTTGCCTTTGGTAACTAAGGCCGATATATCGGCCCTTTGGGGTCGAAAGGGTCCACAAAAAGTAAAAAAAAAAAATAAGAAAAATGAAAACAAGACAAAATAAATTTTAATTAAATTTGTTTATTTCCTGTAGCAAAGAGAAAACAAATGTTGCTCTTTACATAAGATATCTTTAATAAACAAGAAAGAAACTTAAAGCTGTACACATGACAGAGCTGCTTGAGATTGGTGTCAGCTTTTACAAGTATTTGAGATCATCTCCAGAAAAATCTTGACTTTTTTCAATTTTCTTTTATTAAGTTTTTTATTTATTTTTTCCTTTTTGTAAACGGCCAACTGAGGCCATTTTGTGTTGCCACCTCATGTATGCATGGTAAGAAATGCAGAAGAACACCAGATATTAATGGGTTACATCTGTAGAACCAAAGTCTAAAGGGAATCCAAACCCCCTCCTCCTTACAATCACAAAGAAGTCAAAAAGGAGAGGAGAAAAAAAAAACAAACAAAATTGAATCCCCCCTTCCCTTCGACTTTTTCGAGGGAAAAAATAATTAAGTTTTACTTCTTCTTTGTATCATCAGTTTTTTTGTATGACTTTATATCACAAATGATAAGTGAAGAAACAATCATAAAAAATGTTTTGTTTTTCTTCTTCTGTGATGTTACTTTTTCATCTGAATTAGTGGAATTAAAATATAGGTAATATTTTTTTTTCTTTCACACACACTCACACACACATTCGATCCTATTCGAAATATATATAACAAAGAACATATATTTGTTCTCTCACACACTCACACATCTTTAAATATATTCACATTAAACACAATTATTTTCTCACTCACTCACTCACTCCTATTATATAAATATAACTCTATAGATACATTATAACCAGAAGTGTTTATATATAGTGAATATTTTTTATATTTTTATAACAAAGTTTTTTTGTGTTTTTTTTTTATATTGATTAGAAAAGTGATTTTTTTTTCCAGTTGCTTTTTTTTTTCATTTTTATTATTAAAAATATTCTTTTAAAGAAAAGTCAATTGCTATGAAGAAAGAAAGAAAGAATTGATGTTATTATTGTTTGATGAGATGTTCTTTGTAAGGCACATTAGGGAAGGAATGCTCAAATATTTGATTAATTTAAAGAAAACATTTTTTTTTTTTTTAATAAGGATTTCTTTTTTAAATCCGGATTGTGTGACACAATACAAGACTTTAAACTGAAACATTCAAGAAATGAATTTATTAATTCATTTAAATAATAATAATAATCACAAATATCTAGTAATCAAAATTTTTGTTTACATAAATATTTTAACACTAAAAATTGAAATACCAAACTAATTTACCTTTTATTTCGGAAACCAAAAAAAAAAAAAAATACACACACACACACAACAGAATAAAGAAATTTGGCAGTGGATCTTTTTTTTTTTTGTTTTTTCACTGCTTTTTTCCTTATTTTTTAAATGTTAATTTTTTTTTTTATCATTGATTTTAATTTTTTTTCTTCTTTCTGATCCAGCTGCAGCAAGAGCAGGCCGAATACTGAAGTAAACGGATTGTCACCTCATAGTAATCAGATGAACAAAATCCTGTTTTGTGGTGACTTTTAGCTGGATGGGGGTAGACTTAAAGAGTGTCTGCCTCTGAATTCCATCCCACTAACATGGTAAGTTTTGTATAATAATTATTGCATCTATCTCGGTAGAGCACCAGAATTAGGAGAAAAGAACAAAAAGCAAGTGTGAAAATAGAAAACAAGACTCATTAAGTTTTTATCTTGCTTTTCTGAAATTCAAACTTTTTTTTTTCTTTCTTCTTCTTCTCCTCTCTTCCATTTTGTAAAAAAAATTGTTTTGTTTTACTTCCCAGCCTCTTTTAGCAGAGACGGTCATGGAATGGGTCACTGGCAACTGGGAAGTTACCTGTAAACCAGACTTACATACACACACATTCAGGTACGTTCACAGTAGAAAGACATTTTTAATTTAAAAAAAAAAAAAAATTTTTTTTAGGTGTATATATATATATATATATTATATATATATATATATATATATTGGAATGTTCTAGGCTGTACCCTATGCATTTAGAAATAGTTTTTGATCTAGGGTTAAGCCTAATGACATATCTGTCCCTACTTCAAGAACGACCTTCATGTGTGGACATAATGTACCAATCAGTTTGGTACAGACTGTGACACAGAAATCACGTTCAGCTCTGTCGCTTTTAACTCCCCACAAAATTCAATAAATTTTTTCTTTTATATTAGAAAAATGAAAAAAAAAAACTAAAAAGGTAACTGTTAAATCTCAAATTTTGGTTATTAATATTGATAAAAGTTTAAAATCTAAAAAACTAGTTTCAGATATGCAGTTACATTAAATTAAAAACTATCGTTAAATTTCTACTTCAATTAAAAAAAAAAAAGCAATATTATATATATTTATTGAACAGTTTAATTGTATTTATCACACACACACACATATATATGTATGATAATGAGGCATATTATATTGTATAATAAATCATATACATTAGATCAATGTGTTATATAATAGTATATACACAAATATTTACATATATACAACATATAACCACATATATGAATACACACACTTATATGTATGTATCTATAAGGAAAGAAATTTAAGCATATCCTCCCCAACCAAACAAGACCATTTATTTTTAGAATATCATGTTAATACTTAATAGTAAAATAAAAATTATTAACATGTTTTTTTTTTATTATTATTTTTTTTTCACACTTTTTTTTTGTCTTAGTTACTGTTTTTATTTTTGTTTTTTTATTTTTTTTTTGTTAATTCTTGCAAATTTGGAAAAACAAAAAAAAAGAAATCTTAAATAGTAAAAATTTAAATTATATTTGATTAAAAAACAAAACCTTTTTTTCTAAAAGAGAGAAAAAAAATATTAAAAAAAAAAAAAATTCTGTTGATGACCCCCCCCCTTTTTTTTTGTCTTTTTATTTTTGAATCAAAAGATGAGAAGATGATTTTGTTTTGGAATGAAAAATAAAGCAGCTTCAGTTCTAGGATTCAGAAATGGAAAATGTTGAATCGTTTGTTTAGAAGAATTCATTATATTTTTTTGTTATGCTTTTGGTTATATAATTAGTTAATATTTTTTTAATTTCATTCCTGTATTATTAAAAAGTGTAGAAACATCAAAAACCTAAGATGAGGACAAAAGTCCGAATAATAAAGTTAATTCCTAAATGTGTATTATTGTCTGAGAAAACTCACTATTATTATGATAAATATAAGTCATGAAATACCTATTTTGCTTATTACTGCTATTATTACTATAAGTTGTTTAATAAATAGACATTTTATGAAATTCTTATTGTACATATATGCCCTATTATTATTATTGTATTATCCCCATCAGTGTTTCCTGTGTAAATGTTATTTAAATTGCTTGCTTAGTAAAGCATTCTAAATACATTGTAGAATAGAATTGCATGCAATTTTCTTCAGATTTTATTTTTAATTTAATGTAAAAATTAGAAACAAAGGAAAATATTCCCAGTATTTTTTTTTTTTATTATTATAAAAAAGATAATTTCATTTCATTTGATTTATTTAGATTTTAATATTCATTTTGGAAAGAGAATTTGTTTAGGATAATTTTTAAAAACAAATGTCTAGAATGAAACATTTATACTTATATTTATACATAACTTCATTAGATGATTGTTTAGGTGTTTTTAAGATTCTCCCTGTTATTGGATTCCATACATAAAAAAAGATAAATTGCTTGTGAAGAAGAAAAATAACTTATTTTATAAAAAAAATACTTAATACAAAAAAAAAATCAAAATGTGGAAGATAGAAAGCAAATTAAAAAAAGGGTTTGGTTCCAAGTGTTTGATAACATTAAAGAATTAAAAGCATATTCTAGATGTTACATGTCCGCCAAAAGAAAGTTGAAAACTTATGATCTTTTTGTGATGAATCAAACAAAATCTTACAAATCATTTATTCTTAGAATTCTGCATTGTTTTATTATCCTAACTTTAATTTAAAATCAAAATCTATTTATGAACTAATTTTATACACCTGCAACTAAAACCTTGCTCTATACAAACAAGTAATTAATATTCTTGCCATAGATATCTAATGACTATTTTTTTTAAATTCATATTATCATCTTTGTTACTTCCCTTGAAAAAAATTCTTTTTTTTTTAATCCTTGAGAATTTGTATATTCAGAATCTTTATATAAATATATATGTGAATTTAACAAATAGAAAAATGAGAAAAGATAGTGTGCATAATAATTGTATAAAAAAAATTTGTCAGCAATTTTATCATGAATTGCTCTTTTAATGATTTTTCTTGGTTTGAGTCCTAACATTAGAAGATGAATTTAATTGTCTGAGACAAATACTATTTTTGTAGTTCCTCATGAAAATAAAAATTAATTGTAGATTCTAATTCCTTTTTAAAATTTTATAAATATAGATTTAAGAAAATCAAAAAACTATTTTAAAAGATAATATATGTTCTGCAATAATTTTTTTTTCTTTGCTTAAAAACAGTCATTAACAAATATAATGTTCTCACTTTAACCTAATTGTCAATTAGTTACATATCCAAATCTTTAAATATCAAAGATTGGAAATAAATTCATTTATTTAAAAAGTTTATAAATATATGTGAATCAATATCAATTGCAGAAATATTTTTTTCTTATACCAATATAAAAAAAAACAAAAAAAACATATTACCGGTCCAGGTAATTCAAAAAGATATCTTGCAACCGAATCATTCATTTTATATACAATTAAACAAGGGGAGGCAATCCAGTTAGAAACAAAATTTATGTACTAAATAATAATGATAAACAAAGAAGTACATTACATCAGTTGTAAATAAATTAAAAATCCTAATTTATTTTAGTCACTTAAAATAAGAATTAATTTAAATTCCTACCCAAGGTTAAAAATAATGAGTGTAAAACATTTTTGAAGAAAAAGTGTTTAAGAATAGAAATAAAAAAGAACTTTAACCAAAACTATTCTCTTCATAGAAATGATGTTTAAAAAAGGTCCAGGAGTCTATTTTGAAAATAGTTGGTTACTAGAAATAAATACTTAAAGAAACTATAATTTTTATGTTGTAACAAATAATCTCCAATGTGAAATTTTTGATCTTTTAGGTCCAGGAGATAAAGAAGAAAATTTGTTACTTCCATAAAATTATATTTTGTATAATAAAAAAAACCCCCATAGTAATATAATTAAAATGAGAATTATCTATCTAGTAAAAAACAGGCTTTCCCGCACATTTATTTCTTTTGATGTTAAATATAAGGTCCAGGAGGTAGGAAAGACTATTTAATACTATTTTTTTTTTAAATTAAACATAAATTTCTATAGCAATAAGCAATTTCTCTGTACATATATTTGATGTTTCAGGTCCAGGAGGTTGAGAAAACTGTTTGTTGCTATCAGAAATTATTTTAATTCCTTATGAATGATCATTTCCAGAGAAAAGAAGAAGAAAACTAATCTTTTGAAATCAGTCATTAGTCTAAGAATAAAAAAAGAAATTGTTGTAGAGTAAAATACTTTCTACTGTAACAAAAACATATTCTTAGTATCTATTTGATGTTACAAGTCCAGGAGGTTTAGAAAATGTATTTATATACAGTAGAAATGTTGTTGACTAATCTTTACTAAATAGGGGATAAATGTAAAATAAAAAACCTGCTACTCTGCACATATTTGATGTTACATGTCCAGGAGGGAGAGGAGCAAGTTTTATTATTATTTATTTGAATACCTAAGAAAAAGCAAGTAAATATTTATAAAAGCACTTCCCTATTAAAATTACTATAGATGAAAAAACCCCAGGAGAGATAGAGAAGACTTTAGATTTCTAAATTTAGTTTAAATAAACTATATCAAAAGGTAGGATTAAAAAAAAAAAAACTTAAGAAAAAATATATCTTTAAAAAAAAAAGTACTTCTTTTTATGCATTCGATGTTACTGGCCCAGTCATTTAATAAGAAAACTTGCCTAATGATTTTTTTTAAAATAAAAGTAATTTATCACTGATCTTACACTAAACTAATATTGCCTTGATATTTAATGGATTCAATGCTAACTCATGAAAATTTGATTTTAGTCAAAATTTTGTTAATTTGGATTAGCTCAGGATTTCAATTTATTAAATTTGGCACCACAATTTGGTAATAGTGAGAACACGATAAACTATTACACACAAATAGTCATTAACTTGTATTATTATTTTTATTTTTTTTTACTAAGGATTTATTGGAGAAAGCCAAGGTGAGTAACTGGAGCTTGGAATCTCTCAGGGAACGTGGTAAGGGAAAATATTCATTTTTATCCTTTTTTTTTTTCATTTAACATGTGGAACGGGAATTACAAAAAAAAACAAAGTTTTTTTTGTTTGTTTTTAAAAGATATTAAATGAAAACCTTAATTTCTATTTTTTTTTTTTTTAACCAAAAGTTTACAGTTTTTAAAACTTTTGTTGAAAAAAAGTTTTTATTGTTTTTTGAAAGGCTTCATTTTAATCGAGGGTTTTTTTTTTTTTTTTTGAATTTTTAAAAATTATTTTGTTGACTTTCCTTGAATCAGGAGTGAATCCAAGTAGCAGACAGACATCCGGGGTTACCAAGGGCTATCCGAAGCTGGCCTTCTGGATGAATCCTCATTCTTTTTTTGTTAAGGACTCTTTTAATTACTTCCTTAACAAAGAAAAAATGTATTTAGTCAAAAAGAAAGAAAGAAAAGAAAGAAAAAAAGTTGACAAAGAATTGAAAAAAAAAAAAGAAAAATGAGAGGGGCGATAATAAAACTCAGATGAACTTGACATCCACCCAGATTTATTATTCGGGGCCTCCCTTTGCAATTCCGTGCCACGACTTTTATTTCTAAGGCTTTTGCTTTTCTTTCTTTTCTCATTTTGTGTTCAATTTCATTGAAGCAGCGAGAGCAACGACATCACCAATGCATCCCTCCTCCTTCCTTGGGATGGATCGGTGTGACAGCTTAGAAACAAACAACACATGACTTCCCAGGGTTGGGCTAAGGTTTCTGTTCGGCACCGGGAGAAGTCAGTCATTGTAAGGATGTGCAACATGAATTGAAAGACAGATTTTCATGATAAAAAATAAAATACAACTGGGCCATTTTCATTTCTAAAAATTGGAGATTGTTTTTTTTTTAAAAACTCATAATGGTTTTTGAGGAAGAGCAGATAATTCTTATTGTTTTAAAACAAAACTATAATCCTCATCAGACAAATACCAATTTGTATTGTTTATTCATTTTATTTTTCTTTCATTTTTTCTGTCTTTCTTTTAGACATGCTTACACACATATGTGGATTCGTAGGTGCTCCTTCTCAATAGCTATAAACCTGCAGTGATGCTGCCCCTACAACGCACCCCTGTGGCCGTAATCCCCCACAGCTCTACCTTCCAAGGATTTGAAAAACGGAAGGTAAGGACAATGAGATCATACTTTGAAAATTTTCAAACTGCTCAGCTGCCCCAGTTTGTAGTTGGCATGGAGTTGAAAAAAAATAAGTATCACAGTTACTTACTGTAAATTACTCTAGTAAAAATAGAAATTTACCAATAAATAAATAACCTGAAGCTCATGTTTAAAAAGAGGTTACAAAAGTTGCGAAATCCATCATTTGTATGCAAAACACCTTTTTTTAGTTGAGGAAAAATGCATAAAAGTAATGGCCCTCAAAAATGTTGGTAAAAATCAAAAGAAAGTAATTTTAGCAATAAAAACTTTAAATCATTTACATTTAGTGAATCTAATTTTTGGTAACAGACCTCTGCATGTTAATGAAAAAATATCCTTCTTTCTCCAATTAATCCTTTGTATTTGTTTTTTGTTCACTAGAAAGATAAGATTTGATAAGACTTGAAATAAAAATAGAATAAACTAAAATATTTTTATTATTATTTTTTTAAAACAGAAATAAAAAATAATGCAAGGGAAGTAACTAGAAATATCAATAAAAAAAATGCATAATCAAATTTTTGTTGCACAAACATTAAGTACAAATAAATATATTTTGATTAAAAATAATATCTCATAAAAAATTTACTTCATCATTTAAATTCAATAACTTAAATTTTTTTGAAAAGAAATATTAAAAAAGAAAAAAAATGAAGTATAATTTTAAAGATTAAAAACTGAATCCAATCAACATAAGATCAAAGATTAACCATTCTCCATTAAGAACTGCTTTTCATTCCTTAATGGAACCATACAATCTTTACCAAATATCTTAATATGAAAATTCATCCATTCACTTTGTTTCATACATCTATAATACTATATATTTTCACTTGAATAAATAATTGATTACAATTCATTAATTTATTTAATCAACTCATTCTAGAAGTAAATCAAATTTTATTTAGTTTTAAATTTGTTTGCTATTATTATTTATACTTTTTATTTTGTATCTTAAGGTATATTACCCTTTATTTTGACAGCTATTTCCATTTATAATACAGAGAAATAATTCATTTAACTAATCTTGTTATTATCAATATATTCAAAAATAAAACCCATAGTTATGATTTTCCTACTTGTCAATAGCTTTTTTTTTTATTTGGAACACAACCATCTTTGAATGAATTTAACTTTGAATCCATAATATATTTTTAGGCACAAGGGATGTCTCAAACAATCTAAGCAAATCTTATTTGTTTTATAAGTTTAATAGGATTTTTATTAGAATGCAGTTATAAATTTATAATTATTGATATGTATTTGAATTTGTATCAATTCTTCAATGTTCAACATTATTATTGCTATTATATTTTTAGTTTATAGATTTGCAATGTAAAAACAAAGCATTATTTTGTATGTTAAAAATGAACAAAATCAATGATGAAATTATTTAAAGATCCTAGATTTGAACGAATGCTGCGAAAGACTTTTACAATCTTCTTCATCTGTAATTTGATAGATACATTTAAAAGAAATACATCAGAAATACTATTAATTGTAAGAACCTTTTGATTTAAATGTAATCAAACCAAATTCTGTAATTTTGTTATTTATTTATGGAAACAAAGAAAAATTAGAATATTTTCAATTTCCTGATTTTGGTTTTTGAAAGAAAAAAAGTGAAATGAAGACAAGTTATTTACTTTAACTTATACATTTAGTAACCTTTTTTTTTTTCATAGACTAATATTTTTGTACATAAAATTGGCCTTGTGTCTGACCAAGAATGTATTCAAGATAATATTTTTGCTGCAACTGAACCAGGAATTTACTTTCCCAAATGGTTTATAATTTCAAGCCTTACTTATTTATTGATTGAAGAATTAACTCCATTCTAAAGAACAATCCATTTCTAAAAAAAAATTATAATCATTATATTATTCTTTTATTAAACCTAAGCAAAATAATCAACTTATATCCTTGTTATAAATATATTTCTGGTCGATTAGACTTCAGTTATTTACATATCTTTGTGGTGGATGAAATCAAAGCAATTATAGTCTTAAGTAATTTTAAAATAACTACAAAAGATTTATTGCTTTTGTATTCCTGAATAAAGATATTAGAAGGAAATTAGAATTTTTGATTATCTGCAAATCAAATGAAACAAATATTTTAAAATCTTTAATTTTACAAATGAGCAAACAATAAAATTAAGAGTAACAAAACAGATTAAAGTAAAAAAAAAAATTTGCAAGAATTAAATCCTGATTTTTGTCAGAAAATTCAATAGTGTCTATTTCAAGATATAGATTTATAAGTATCAAAAATATATTATAGAAATAAATTGCTTCATTGGTGAAAATAGTGAGACAAAGGTATTAAAATTTTGATTATTTTATAATGAATTGAACTCATAAGTTTTGTTAAAATCAATATTTTTTTGCAAAGCAAATATCTTTACCAATTTGGCAACTGTTGTATGGATCTCCTTATTTTGCTATCTTAACCAAAAAAGCAATTTATCAAATTCATAATATTAATTTCTATTTTCTTTTGTATTTTTCCCAATTTTAAATTTTTTTTAAAGATTTTTTTATATTTTTAATAACACTTTAATTTCCCAAAACAGGACAAAAAAGACCCCAAATTTTCTAAATGTCTAAAATTTCTCAGTAATTTTTAAAGAAATAACAATCTTGTTTTGTTTTATTATTGTCTTATTTTGCAAATGATTAATTTGCATTTTTTAAGTTTTAAATTGTAAATTTAACAAATAGAATTTAGGAGTTAAAAGAGTCCTGTTATTTTTTTGAAAGTTAGAAATATAATCTGAAGATAATATTTCTTGTAGATTTATTTTCATGGGAAATTTTTTTTATAAAAATAACCAACAAAACAATTGTATAATGGAAACTCTGTCTTTAATATTTATTTTTAGTTGATTTTTTTTATTTTTTATTCTGTACAGATTTTTAGTTTAGAATTTAATGTTCGCCTTTCAGTTATTTTGAAGGGAACTTTTGATAACAATAACATTTTTGGATATTTTGTTCCCAAACAAATGTTCAAAATGAAATCTTTTTACAATTTTGGCTTTTTATGAATTTTGTTAAACCTAAACTTTTTAGACAGAGTCTAAAATTGTTCAATTATTGAATGCATATCATCATTTATGAACAATATATATATATATGCACACATGTTAGGTAGATGTCACTGGATGTATGTATTTTAAAATATATTCTTATATACATATATATTCATGTTCTTTTGGCAAAAATGAAGATCGTTGATTATCTATAGATTCAAATATACATATGTCTTTAAAAGTAACTTAGGCTTTCTTAGAGTTGGTTAATTTTTATACGGTCTTATTTGTTTGTAAGAAAATTGAACTTTTTTATGGCCATTTTTTTAAAAAACAAACCTGGATGTAAATTAAAAAAAAAATGGATGAAAAAACAAAACAAATGCAATTTTATTTTTGCTTTGTTTTGTTTTCCCTTAAAATTAAAAATTCCACTTTCTTCAGAACTGAATTTAGTAACTCTGTATTTTCCCAATTGTAAGAAATAAACTCACTCCTTTACCTCGGTGTACATCATCTGTTTTCTGTGTAGGTTTATATGAGAAGAACCCAACACAAAACTGCTCCAACTTTCATCCGGAGCAAACTGCATTTCTGTACCATGCATACGCAACTTACAGGGGTAGAGAAATCCTAGTAATAACCGTAGAATCAAGTATTAGGTCTGCCTACGCCCTGGACTAAGGAATTTTGAGAAGCTGTACTTCCTCTTCGACTTACCTACAAGTAGAAATACAAAAATACATATTTTAGTAATTGTTTTTGTTTGTATTAGAAAATAAAGACAAGATAATTGGCTGAATTATGATAAGAGAACAATTGTTAAAAAATATTTTCAACAAATTAAAATTCATTTGAACATTAGTTTTGACATATAAAATAAAATAAATGTGATTTGACACTAGGTCTTAGCTGTGCAACTTTCCATAAAATACATAACTAATAACTTGATTTTTCTCTTTCAATTGTAGGATGAGTTGCATCTACACAGGTTTTGGATTGAGTGGGAAAGTAAAGAATGGTTTATAAATGGGATTTAAATTTGTGTTTTATGGTTCCAAAGTTGAAGCCCAAGTCTACTGCCCTAAAAAAAAAAAGGTATTGTTAAATACTCACTGGTTTTGATCTCGTTCCTTGTGTGGGGACTTCTTCTAAAAAGCTGGCGGGGACAAGTCCACGAGTTCCGTTGAACTTTAAAAGGATTTAAAGAAAAATATTCAGTAAAATCACAGAAGATAGAAAATATTATGGAAACAGATTTTAATTTTTATTTTTTAATATACTTCATCTTTAAATTTTGATAAAACATATTCAAAGGTATCCTTTAGAAATTAAAATGAACCTTAAAAAAAAAATTATATATATATATATATATTTTTAAACACCCTTGTTTAAAAAAAAACTAGAGTCTATTTTTTCATTTTCTATTCTTTTAAAACTTTTGTTTAATTTTACTTTGCTTAGTTTAAAAAAAAAAAAGATAGAAAAGAAATTTTTCATTCAATATTTGAAAGATTTTCAGTGAAAAAAATGTCACCGAAAGATAAAGTGTTTTATTATTTTTAGTCTCCACTCGCAAAAATCATTTGCAAATGTAAGTGTTTCACTTGCAATGTAGAACCCTGATTATTTACATGCCTTAAACACTTTCGCTGCACGAAAAATCTTCATTTTTCATGCAAATTATTTTTACTTTTCTATGGTATTTTGTATCTAAAATATTCCTGGTGAAAATGCAGCTAGCATATGAACACTGTAAATTGTTTCTGATTTAAATAGTGGTTATGAAAATGGAATGCTATAAAACACACTGGTGCCAGTTTTCTGTGTAATAAAATATGTAAGTTGGAATATGGCATTTTTTTTAAAAAAGTGCCTGATTGGATGGTAGCATAAATGGTTAAATGAATTGCAGTGAAAGTCTGCCATGCTTAGGCACTTGGCGGCCCTGTTGCAGAATACGCCTTGCGGCACCTTTACCCTAAAAGAAACAAGTTGCCCCTCCCCCTCAACATACTGGAGCCTTCGACTATGTATACATGCATATACAAATATGTATATATACAGAGAGATAGGTGAAAAGAGAGATGAGTTGATAGATGGATATTTAAAGTGTGTTAATGATTTTTTAATTAATCTTAATTATTTTGGTAAATTTTTGCATTACAATCTGTGAAGCCAAGGAGTCTTGCGGCTCCTAGGGAGCTTGCGGCCCACTCACAATTGCGGGGGCACTAAGGAAAGTATTAAACATTTAATGAAAAGTTTGGACATGTATGGTTAAGTCTATTCATTGGTTACTTATACTTCAATAATTTCATGTAAAAAGCTCATCTTGTTTTTGCAAACATCTAACAGACAAGACTTTCTTTCTTATAGTTTATAATAAAGTGTTTTGCAAGCTTGAAAAAAATCTGTAAAAATTCTGTGCATTTTTTTACTTACCTCTCCCCAAAAGAATCCATCAGATCTTTCATTTCCATAGACAGTAATGTGATCTCCTGCTCGGAACTGTAATTCACAATCAGGATAATCATGGGGTGACTGGGTGGATGGGTTGTAATCATAGATGGCAATGTACTAAAAAGAAAAACAAAGAAAATATCTAACTACAAATAGAAATTTGACATCTTTTATAGGGTTATCCAAAATGATTTATATCATCTATTTAAGGGGAGGGGGAAATCAATCATCTGAAACTCTGTAAGACTGGTTATTTGTAGGGCTGTCACAATATGCTTTTATAAAAGAATATTCTTGTCACAGCCCTAATAATAAGGGCTGTGAGAAGAATAACAAAAGTATGTTGGCATGGTTTTACTAATAAGTAAAGAATTAAAAGAAATGATAAAATTGCATAATAGTCAAGTCTGTGACAAGAATAATCTTTTTATAAAAGCATATTATCACAGCCCTACTAATAAGTAAAGAAATGATAAAATTGCATAATAGTCAAGGTAGTGACAAGAATAATCCTTAATAAAAGCATATTATCAAAGCCCAAGTAATCTGATAGATTTTAAGTAGATATTTTATACTATCTTCGACAAAATGATAATAATATTAAGAATGATTTAAGAATTTTTCTTCTCACCATTTTTCGTGGTCCCAGACTGAGGTGAGGACTGGGAAGAATATCAGATAAATCCGTATCTGATCCCAAATCACTTTGACCATCATCCAACCACCGATCCAATCCTTCAAATACAACTTCAGCTGGTGATGACATTTGACCACTGGCTGCAACAGATTGGATGGCAAAATACTGCGGCCGTGTTAGATCCAAATTTTCTACAACTGCTTTTGCCAAATGGGCACTGCCTGGTTGTTGACAGAGCTGACCATTTAAAAATATCTGGAGGAAGAAAAACAAAAATGAAGATTTTATAATAAAAATCATTTCATGTATGAAATCAAAGAAAATTTGATTTGTATCTTTCAAAGGTCAATCCAGAGGAGAGAGCCATATGGGGCTCGTTAACTCGGGAGAGCAACTCATCTAGGTGAAGGGTAACATTGAATTAAAAAAGCCCAAGTGTATAGAGCACGTAAAAATGGCCTTGTGCCAAAGTTGGTTTGGTGCTCGATCAAGTAAATATGATATTTTTGCATATTGACCCCGTTTCAGAATTATGAAAAGTCAAAACTCTGGTATTGATGTATTAATATTTGACGGTCGTGAATTTGGAACAAAAGAGAGAGGGGAAAAGTTGCCGGGAGAGAACACCCCATGGTTTGCGTATTGTTCTAGCGCAGCTCAAAAAAACAAGTGGCATTATTGGAAATTAAATTTTTTTTTTGTTCCTAGAC
>JAUZSX010000021.1:405090-416711 GCA_034780655.1 Idiosepius hallami | reverse complement strand
TATGAGATCTGTATACATATGGGATCTAATGAAGTCCTAGTGCAAACAACAAACTCTAATAATGCATTACAAGAAGCAACTAATACAAAATTTTATAATAATAAAAAAAAAACTAATGCTAATTAAACAATTTCAAATGTAAACCAAATTATTTCAAAAACATTTGCTGAAATAAAATCCAAATTTGCAGTTAAATTATCCAAAAAAAAAAAAGAGAAAAAGTTAAACTTCATATTCTGATAATATTTAGTATTAAAAACTAATCAAATAATTTCCTAAGTATGTGAATAAGGTTAACAAATTTTATATAAATAAATAAATACATAAATAGATTAAAAGAAAATAAAAGCCCAGACAATCAAAAAGGAAATTTGTCAGTCTGCATACTATTAAAGTAAAAAAAAAAAAAAAGTTATGTTTTTAAACATCAAACGGTCAAAATGAACAAATCAGAACTTGTTTTGTTGCTAAAAAAAATCATGTTGCCTGCACAGTTAAACACTTTTTTTTAATATATAATATATCCCATAACCATATATACAGATATATTACATATATATGTCTATATACATATATATAATTTTTTAAATAAATTATAATCTATATTTGGATCTAGTAGCTGCATTTGTAAATCTATTTCATTATTTTTTCTTTTTTTTTTGTAATCATAAAAAGTAGCCTTGGCTACTAATAAATTTTCTTTTTGTGGTAATGATGCAGGGTTGTCTTCAGCAGCGGTAATAGTATTTGATTGCAGCAACAGCAGCAGCAGTTGGCCGTCTTGATGATGGTAATGGTAGTAGCTAATAGGATGATCATGCTGTGGTGAGAAAAGCAATCATCCATGGCAATTGCCAGACAGGCACATATGTTTGTCAGAAGAGTAACAAAAAATAGTTTTTGAAAAATCTGTGATGAGTAAATGACAACCTGATTATGAGAACATCAATAAAATAGAAAAAGTATTATTAATTATATTAATATTAATTATTATAGCAAACATAATTAAAAGAATAATTTACAACTACAACATCAAAAATATAGGATTGGTTAAAAAAAAAAAAAATTAACACCTATTTTAGCACAATTTCTAGTTGCAAGTGGTCCGTTTTTAACATTGGAATTGACCTCAAACATTTAAAAAAAAAAATTATATTGATAGTTTTTCAAATGTTATAAGAATCGGGATTTTTAAAATATGTTACAATTAAAACATGCCATTTCTTTATAGCCTCTAATAATATATAGTATCTATATAGCATCTAATTATTATGAGAAGGACGTCTGAAGAAGGGTCGGGGACGACCCGAAATATTACAAACAAACACATTTCAAAATAATATACTTCTTTAAAACCAAAAGGCTGTATTTCTATTGTTTTCCTATTTTCATTCATTTTCTCTATGCTTGCTTTTTTTCATGTATTCCTTTGATTTAGTCTCATTCAGCCTGAGATCATACACCTCATATAGTATCTAATAATATATAGTATCTATATCTAAATAGTATCTAATAATATATAGTATCTATATCTAAACAGTATGTAATAACATATAGTATCTATATCTAAATAGTATCTAATAATATATAGTATTTATATCTAAATAGTATCTAATAATAGGATATATTTCCTCTCAGAATTCAGCAGAAGTAATTCCAATGATAAAAGCAGACAAAATTATAACAATAGGCTTTGCTGCAATTTCTAGTTGCAAGTGGTCAGTTTTTAACATTGGAATTCTGAAACTTTTTTGGAAGATTTTTGTGAATGTATTCTAGGCTAAAACTGGTTTCAATGAAAATAATTCTTGACCCTAGAATTCTTAAGAAAGTGAAATTCACACGCTTTAATTGCCTGTTTTGTTTTTCAGCAAATCAACCATTTTTGGTTAGCTATTGTTGAATAAGTTTTAAGAGTTTTAGTTTTTTTTTTTGGGGAGGGGATAGAAGTCTATGTGATCCTATTTGTACAGAGCTCGACACTCCCACTAGCTACAGGTACTTCTTCTAAGGTACTTCTTCTAAGATACCTCTTAAATTTAAATAGAAATAATGAAAAAAACCAAGGGTTGTATTTCCATTTTGTATCTTCAAAATGTATGTTTTGGTTCATAAGTATGTTATTTTTTTTATTAATTATTTAATTTAGGGTAAAATTCTTTCAGGTTTACCTTCCACATTTGAAAATTAGAAGGTAACCATTTTAGGGTTAATGCTATCCACCCTTTTTTTTTAAAATATTGAAGGCATTTTGGGGGCATTGCATAAGAGAGGGTTGTGCAATGAATGTATGTGTTTAGAGGTAGAGAATATGAATTAGCTAAGATTTTGATATTATCTTGAAAAAAATGACTAGCTACTAGCTAAAAGTTGTTTTTTTTATCTAAAAAAAAAAAAAAAGAATGACTAGCTAAAAGTTGAGTTTTTTATTTTTAAAAAACCTTTTCCCAAAAAAGATTTAGTTGTAGTTAACAAGATCACAATGAGTGGATAGATGCTTGTACATTTTCTTTTTCTTCATTTCAGGTGTTCATACATTAATTATCCATGATTCCTTACTCATTAAAATGGTGTACTTTCTTTACATAACTTCAATTTTACCAAATTATATATATACGAGTTTAATATAAAACTAAATAAACTATAACTAGTAAATTCATTTCATTAAAAATACTATCAAATTCAGAAAAAATAAAATTTTTCTTAGTATTAAGAAAAACTTTTGATTAACTATTTTTAACTTTAATAATAAAAACAGTCAAAATATTTATGATATTTGTAAAATTAATAATTTTCACTCAATGACTAATATATAATGACTATTAATATATATAAATATAATGACTTATTGTTAAGTTTCATTCAATGACTAGGATATAATGGGCCTCACATCATTGAGAGGGGTGCAATTAAAACTGTAGAGAGGAAGGCCCCAAAACGGTGCACATTCTCTCCTGATGAGCCCCTAGCCTTATATGAATTTTAACAGTTTGGATTGCCTGAAGACCGTTATAGATACATTGAAGTAGTATATGCTGATAGGATGAAATTTCAAAAGCTACCATTTTTGATAAGTTTGAATTACTTTTACAGTAATTTCCTTCAATGACTCGAAAGAGAGAAGATATGAAAATTGTATGACTTGAAAAAAAGAAATTTCTCCATAGATTTTAAAGAAATGAAGAGGTTTTTGATTAAGATTCAATATGAAACTAACATCATTTGATGAGAGAATTTAGGATAAAGAATTTTTACCTTGCTCGATCAATACTTGTTAAAGCTCTTTAGGTATTAAGTTACATTAGGCAAAATTATCCTTAATCTAAAATCATAATATATTGATAAGTAATAAGACATTAATTCAAGCATAAAAAACCAACTTAACTGCTTTTTAAAATCTTTATTGCTAAAAGTCATGTCTATAAACATTTGCATTTACTTAAAATCTGATTTTGATTAAATCAATATTATTGATATTTTTTAGCATTATATTTTCAAATGAAGATAATATTTAAATTCTTATTTTATTTAATACTTGAACCATTTTCTATTTGTGTTTCTCAGTTTATTTCTACAAACACTGAAAAGACTTATATTTCTTTAAAAAAATAATTAAGAGAATTAATCAAAGCTGAAGTTGAATCAGGGAAAAACTCAATGCCTAAAATGTATAAAAAAATGAAATAAAAGACCTAAAACTTTGGAGATTTTTTTTTTCAGGATTGTTGTCTTCATCCTCAACATTGTTATCTTGACAGTTAACAGACTTCTCATCACCTGACTATTAATCACTTGACTATTAATCACTTGACTATTCATCACCCGACTATTCATCACGTCATTTTTTCATCACACGGATAATTCATCACCCCAAAGAAAAAAAAATTACATTTATTCATGTAATAATTATCTAATTAAATTTTTAGCCCCTTTTGACAATTTAAGGGTTATTTTTATGAAAGATTATTAAAATCTATAAAGGGAATATCAGCCACTTTTTCAAACTTTTAAAAAAAAATAAACAATAAAAAAATTTATTTAATTTATTTTCTATTTTTCTACTTAAAATGAAACTTTTTGGAGAAGTTCGTCTAAATTTTTATTTTAACCTAATGTTAGCAAACATTACAGAACTTAAATTTAAAAAAAAAAGTTCAAGTGATTAGAAGTCCAAGTGATGAAAAGGCTTGGAGTGATCAATTGCGCAGGGTGTTAAAGCTTCGGAACACAAGTAATTACTGACTTCAAGGTTGGTTGGTTGGTTGGTATGGATGAGAACAACAGGCCCAAAAATATATCTACAAATAACGATGCCTCATTCTAAGGATTCTAAAAAACATTTAAAAAAAATCATTTTATATTGATAGTTTTTCAAATGTTATAAGAATCTGGATTTTAAAAATATGTTACAATTAAAACATGCCATTTCTTTATAGCCTCTAATAATATATAGTATCTATATCTATATAGTATCTATATCTAAATAGTATCTAATAATATATAGTATCTAAATCTTTATAGTATCTAATAATAAGATATATTTTCTCTCAGAATTCAGCAGAAGTAATTCCAATGATAAAAGCAGACAAAATTTATAACAATAGGCTTTGCTGCCTATCAGATATTTCCCTTGGCAGTGGAAAATTACCAAAGAAATAAAAAAAAAAAAAAAAAAATAAAAAATGATGATTCAGGATTCTGAACTGCATTCCAGCAACAATTTACATGAGCACGTGAAAACTGGCCTTGTGCCTAACTTGGTTTGGTGCTCGACCAATTACATTTTGCTGCTCATTTTGTTGGCTGGGTTGGTAAGAAGGCAGGCAAATCCTTAGGATAGATGATGCAGCCTGCCAAATTTTCTCATCCTATCACACACCCTTATTATTATTATTATGTATTTTTATACAAACAAGCATGCTGTACAGATGCTGCACAAGTAATATGACAAATATAAAATAAAGATCCCTGATTAGCGACAACCCAGGTTTTAAAAACTGTTTAGACAGCTTGTAATCCTGATGATTTACGATTTAAACAAATATATTTCTTTCCTCCCTTGTAAATATTTCTTTTTTTTTTTTTTCTTTTTCCTGGTATTTTCTTTCAAATTTTCTTCAGTCTTGTCATAGTTTATCATCTTAGGTCTATGATGTCCCCTGTCTTTTTTTTTTTTTTTTTTTTTTGCTATGTCTTTACTTTGGATTTTTCTTTTCTTTCTTTCTTTTTTCTTTCTTCAAATTTACTTCATAATTAGAATAAATATCCATATTCATAGTATGGACTTTGGAAAAAAAAAAAAAAAAAATTTTTTTTTTTTTAATTATTTAGAACGAGCAGAACTTGCTCCACGAGATTCATCATCCACCAACCAACATCAGTTGATAAAAAGGAAACTATTACCCAAAGGACTCATACCATTTTGTCTGTTCAGTGCCCCAGAGAGAAAGTTTGAATCCTGAGCAAAAGCATTCGATTTGCTCTGAACTTTGTGCTGAAGTTTGCGCAACAGTTCCGAGGCTGGTGTGCTCAATGCAAAGCTACTGGTGAAAAGATTCATGCCAGAAGCATCATATTGTGGACTGCCATTGGTATATGGCTGCAGCCAAGGAGAGTTGAGGGATTTGCACTCAAACTTGGAGCCAGTATTTTTACCATTACCATTTCCGGCATTGCTTGCTGAAGAGGATTTTTCAGATTTCACATTACCAGAATTGGTGCTGCTACTGCTGCTGCTGGCTGAAACCACATTGCTTTTGGAGCTGCTGTTATTATTAGTAGTACTATTATTACTATTATTATTTTTACTGTTATTGTTATTATTATTGTTAGTATTATTATTGTTATTATTATTATTACTACTATTATTATTTTTATTGTTGTTGCTATTGTTACCACTGCTTCCTCGAGAAGACGTTGCAGATCCAGAAGTGTGCGAAGCAGTTTTGGTGCTGCCAGAATCCTCTAACGAGACACTGCCACTGCTGCTTCCAGTGTTGCTGCTATCTTTCTGGATTTGCGACTCTTTGATTTTCTTCTGTCTAAGCAAGTGGCGCTCTTTCACTTTGTACTCCAGAGTCGAGTGTGGTACGCCATAGTAGCTGCCAGCACGGTGCACACTCATCTCGCCCCGTTGCACAGCACGCACAGCTTCCATCAAAAGTTGACTGTTGTACTTACGGTACTGACCACGTTTCGGACGTGTCTTCTTCACTGGTTTATTCCCACCATCCATATTATTATTATTATTGTTGTTGTTGTTGTTATTAGTAATAGTATTATTAGTAGTACTGTTGTTGTTCTCCGATTTTTTCTCACCCGCAGATTTCTTGAGTTTTTTGGCTGGGGTCATTGCAGAGCCCGTTGCCATTAGGTCTGAAGAATAGGATTTACAATTATTGTTGTTGTTGTTATTACCAGGGTGATTCTCATCTTGCGTGCTGGAGTAGGAATCCGCCTGGTGCTTACGCTTGTAGACCTTCTCTGATATAGTCTTCACGATAATGTCTTTGAGAGCCTCCCCAATCTTCATACTGTCGTAAGGCCTCTCTTCTGTAATGTCATTGCTGCTTGGTGCTGGGGTTGTACTATTAAGGGTTTCTGGGTGGTTTTGAGCTTTGGCAGGCCGATAGGACGGAATTTTCAGGGACATTAGGGTATAGGAGGAGGGGCTGTCAGTGGGTTGGTTACTGCTGCTGCTGCTGCTGATGCCATTGCTGTGATGATTAATGCCTTCCTGTTGATGGCGCAAGGTTTCTAAGGCAACAGGTGACCTTATTTGTGAGGCACTCTGCTCTATTAAGAGGCGCTGTTCTGTCATCTTACGCACTAAATCGTGCAACAGAGGCAGCTTAAACTCCGGGCATGTGGAGTTGCTGTTTTTGCCATTGTTGGCAGTCAAAGGCAACGGCTTTTCAGGCAGATTTATCGCTGCACCATTCAGGTTATGCTTCCGCCTTATCTGTTCCAATTTCTTTTCCCAATCGTCCTCAGTCTGTGGGCCAAAGTCTTGTTGGCACGAGAGAATGCCCCCCACCAATGGGGGGAACAGCATGCTATAGGGGGATAGGTGAAGGGGATCAGTGGCGCCAGTCATTATCGCACGGTGAAGGTGGCTAATTGCCCCATCAGAATGCTGACTGTCTTCACTGCACTCGTGTTCTGTGTTGATCACAACTGCTGATTGTTGCTGTTCTTCAGTCTCCATCTTAAAGATTTTATTACGCAGGGTTGATCGTGGGATGCCGTAAAGGACTGCTGCACGTCGTGTACCCAGTTTTCCGCTACGAATCTCTGTCACTGCTGTCACCAATTCTTCTTCTGTGTATGCCTTTTTACCATTCTGAATATGAGTGTCTTTCTTACATTTCCTGAAATTAAAAAACCATCAGCTTTCAATCAGTGGAAAAAACAACATTATTTTTTACTGAGACACAGAGCCAATCATTGGGACTTATTAACTTTAAATGTAACAAAATTTAGATGAATATATTGTATTTTCTGGACTATAAAGCGCACCTACCTACATATAAGCCGCACCTGCGCAATTAAAAAAAAAAAATTAAACAAAGATATACAAGCCGCATCCACTTCATTAAAAAAAGTTTTGCGAGCCACAGATATTAATATTTTTAGATTAGATATTTTCTACAGGTACAAAATGATTTTGAATTGTAAATGAACATGTACCTAAATAGATCTTTTCTTCACCTGACTTTTAACACGAAATTTATTTTATGTTAGTTTTGATTCTAGTTCCGGTTAGAGCGCCCCTAGCGGTGGAAAAAAATCCACAGAATAGCCGCCCCTTTTCATTAGCAGCGTGGTTCAAAACCTATGAAAAAAGTAGCGGCTTATAGTCCAGAAAATACGGTAACTAGAAACCTATGCAATATCACTGATACATAAATATCAAAAAGTAACTTATGCTGTAGGGTACAATTATTCTAGGTGAACTTCATCTAAAACAGGGATATACATTGCAAGTGAAACATTCTTATTAGTAAGTGATTTTTCCAAATAGCAACTAAAATCTTTTGCCAACTGTTTCTCCACCTCCTGCTGACAATCTTTCAAATACTGAATGAAAAATGTCTTTTCAACAATTATTTTTTTTTATAATTAAATGAGCAAAATCAAATAAATAAAGTAATGAAAGGTTTAATAGAATAGAATTGAAATATGTGTATTTGGGCAGCAATTCATCTCGTAAACAAGCCTGATTAAACATAATTGATGTGTTCAATCTGCTCTCTTTTAAATAAATCCTTTCTAGTTTTCTGATTTTTGACCTGATATCAGAATAGAATTATAAAGATATTTATAAAGATTGATACATATATATATATATCAAAGATTGATACATATATATATATATGATATAAAGATATTTATAAAGATTGATACCATAAAGATATTTATAAAGATTGATACCATAGAGTCGTGTTAAATAAAATTTAAATAAAATATATAAATTGTGGACTTTAGATAAAAATGGTTTCAGAAGTGAAGAATTTTGCAATAATTAATTTAGAAATTATTTAAAAATTTGAATTTCATAAATAATTGAATTACATCATCCATTTTTAATTTTGTGCTTTTATTTGAACATAAATAAATCAGATTAATCGATTTTGAGTTTTAGGGCATATCAACTACTTTGTAGTCATTTAATGCCAGTTAGTTTGATTCTGTTTTATGCTTCTGTTATAGAAGTTGGTTTAGTAGTCTTTATTTGTTGGTTAGTTTTATTTTTTTTAATTTAATCTAAAAAAGTTTGAATGGTTTTGTTTCTTTTAAGTATTGTATGATTAGGAAAGGTTTTGTTTTTTGGAACACTTCACTGTTATTTATTGCTTTAACATATTTTCTTCAGAATTTTTACATGTTTTATTATACTGATATTGGCTGGTTGCATATACATACTGGAGTATACATTTACATACTTCTGTAGCTTCTATTAAATCTAAGTGGGTTAATTTTGTATCCATCCATCAATCAACCATTACCCCTAGTGGTTCGTTGGGCAGTAAATTTGTTTGTTTTTGCTGTTTCTGTAGCATTCTTGTTTTACGAGAAAGAGTCGCTAGCCTTATGCTCAACCCCCAACCTGGAGGACATTTTGTGGGCTTTTGAAATCAGTGTTGCCCTTCACCTAGATGGGTTACTCTCCCAAGTTAACATGTCCATCTGCCTGAGGTAGGTAAAAGTAGATGCAATGGTTTTGACTGGGATTTGAACTCGCGTAATACCAAGATTCCATAGTCGTCCGACTTTTTATCAATGCTCCACCTCACGGCCTTTAATTTTGTATGCTTGATTCAAATTCTATTTAATATTATTTCTTCTCTTCTTTTATCTAGTGTTTTTTTTTTTTTGTTTTCTTTTTCGAGGTTTTGTTTCGTGTTTGAATAATTTGTTCTTGGTGCATTTGTTCCTCTCAATCAGAATATTTTATGTTTTTTAAATTGACGCACTGTAAGATGTAAAATGCAAAGTGGTCTTGCCAATTAATGTAATTATTTAATTGTCGCAAATATGTTTCCATTATTTATAACGAGAAAGAAAAAAAGATTATTTATGCTTAAAATGAATCAATATTCTAAATCCAAGTCTTTTTTTTTTTTTAGATTTATCGTTTGCATATTGAAAAAGACAAAATAGAATTAGAAAAGGACAATAAACATTATTTTACAATCATTGGAAAAAATCAATCTTACTATTGAGTTTTTCTTGTAAATTTACAAAAATAGTAATTGCATTATTATTCAAATCTAAAAAATTCAAAATATCAATAGAAGTATTCAATAATGTGAGTTGTGTATAACATACTCTGGATATTATCATAAGAGAACATAACATTTGATTAAACCTATAGTATTATAAAAATGTTTTTCTAAACAAAAATATTCACTAAAATAAGTGTATGCTCAATTGGTTAAACTGATTCTACACTAACAAATTTTATATTATTCATTTAAGATTATTTGGGTTTAACGGCATGTCAACTCCTGATGGGTAATTTTATGCCAAAAATTTGTCTGTGGTTGTATTTTTTGTTTATGTGTATGATTTTTTATATATTTTTTTTGAAGAAATTAGTGTCTCCAATGCAACTTGACCGTTTAGCAAATCTGAAATGAATTAAACCAATATACATACCCTGCCTGCATTGTGATCTGTGGTATTTTAAGTTCAACATGTGGTTTTGAGACTAGATCTAATTCCCATGCACTGCCAGGAGAGGGCACACTGTCCAGACAACCATTTGAGCTTAAATCTAATGGCTGCTGCGAGGAGTCCATTTGAGCATTCTGAGTATAATATTGGGGGCAATATGGCATAAGTTCTGGGGTACATTTGAAACCTGCAATGAAACAATATTTGATTAGAAATAATGCCAAAAAGTCTTCTAGTAGAATACAGAAATGACAGGACTAAATAGATATATTTTATGCATTAATAAATTAAATAAAAAATCAAATATGAACTACTGATCCCGAATTTTGCCTTTCATTCAAAATAAAGGGTGGGCCAAAAGTAGGTATAGAGTTATGAAAAGTTAAAAAAAAAAAAAATGCCCTAAAGTAGATTTATTTTTTATTTCAAGAATGCAAAATTATTCTAAGAAACTGTCCCATAACTCCCCAAAATGTCCTCCACCAAAATTGCAACATTCTTCAGAGCTAATAAAAAAAAAAAAAAATTAAATAAAAAAAAAGCTTCATTTATATAAACTTTTTATGTTTTTAATATAAAAAGTTTATATAAAAAAAGCATATAAAAAAGCATGAGATAAAAAGTCTAGTGATTAATAATTAATAGTCAGGTGATGAAAGATTGAGTGATAAAAAATCCTTAGACTGTGCAGTATGAGAATAATCAAAATGTAAAAGCTCTAAAAATACCTGCTTACCTGAGTGTACTTTCTTTGTTCCATCCTCATTCAATTCAGAGCCCTAAAATATAAAGAGATTTAAAAATCAGAAAAGAAAAAAAGTATTGTCAATATAAAAAAGGCATTAAAATATCTACTTAACTTGAAATACATTTTATTTTCAAATTCAAGCCCACTCCCCCTCATATACACCTGACAATACAATCTTATTTTCTTAATAGTTTATTGAATTAAATAACACTACTAAAGTAGTCTATTATTCAGTGATGTGTTCAAAGCATTTTACCTTCTTACAAAGAATTTCTATTCATTCAAAAACATTAAGTTGAATTGTTTAGATATTACTATATCATTTTTTATTTATTGAAAAAAAAAATTACAATATACATATACACACATATTTGGTGCAGATTCCAAGGGCTCTTAGATAAAATTCTATGATCACTCCTCTTTTTATTTTATGATTGTGATCTGAATAAAAATGGATATAATCATTTTTATTTGTGGATTTATGGTATACTTTGAATTCTAATGTATTGTTATTATTTATTAGTAATATATCTTAAAATGGTAGAGTGCGATTGTTTTCCAATTCAAAAGTGAAATCTATGGTGGATATATATATATATATATATAAAGTGTAGACACGGAGTCAACGGGAGTCGACAACTGCCAGTTTCTCGCTAATGCGTTCGTCAGGTCGAAAAGCTTTTCGACCTGAGGA
>JAUZSX010000021.1:379693-393919 GCA_034780655.1 Idiosepius hallami | reverse complement strand
GAACGAACGAACGAACGAACGAACGAACGAACAGGCCTCGAAACATAGGTTCCCCTCATTAAAAATCGGGGTACCAATTAAAAAAAAAAAAAACAATAGAGAGAAGAAAAAGATGTGAGAAAAAATAGTCAGAAGAAAAGAAAAAGAAAAAAAAAGAAGATTAGGAATGAAAGCTTAATTATTAGAAGAAAAGAAAATAAAAAGAGAGAAAAAGAAGTGAAAAGAAAGATTGAAAAAGGAAACAGTAAAGATTGAACAGAAAGGAAACTGAATCAGTACAGGAAAGATTCTTTGATTACTTTGTTTTACAGCAAATCAAACCTTTATGGATCATTTAATGCAGAAACCTTAGTTGTTATAGGATGATAGGCAGAAGTTGAATAATAAACGTTAACCCTTTGGACCATAAGAGGCCAATATATCGACCCTGACAAAATAAGGCAAAAAAAAGATACTTCAATATTTTGGCTTTAAAATGTTCCTCTATTATAATGACTGAGAGACTACTTAGTAATTTTGCTAAGTCAGGGTCGAAAGGATAAAAATTATTCAGCAGAGTTTTTTTTGTTTTTTTTTCTATATTTCGTTATATAATTTTGTTTCTCACAGAAATCCATAAATATTTTGCAGGAAAGAAAACTAATTGATGAAAAAAATACCAAATTTTATTATTTGGTATTTCTTTTTTTCATCAATTAGTTTTTTATCTTTCAAATAAAGAAAAAAAAATGTTTTTTTTTGAAAGAGAAGTTTCTTTTTTGTTTTGTTCAAAAATAAAAAGAAAAGAAAAGGTGAAGTAATGAAAGAAGGTTTATAGACCACAGATATAATATATATATATATAATATATATCTATTTTTGTCCAATTGCCAATTGTTAACACCAAATATACAATTTTTTGTGTTTTAATCAAATCACAAAAATGGGTTCAAAATTAAAACCTTAAAAGTTCTTTATTGCAATAGTTAACTGATAAAAAAATATTTAAAGAATTTAATTCTTATACTTCTAAGATCTTAAATTCAACTTAAATAAAAAGGCATTTATTCAAATTTGATTTATTTATATAAAAAACTATCTTTTTTCTCTTCGTGAGAGTCCATACAAATATCTGAAACAATTGGTCAAACATTTAATACAAAGGTAAAATGATCAAAATATTGTGAGAATTATATTAAGAAAATATGGTCTTGAAATTAAACAGAGTAAATAAGAGAGTGATTTTTTTTGCTAAGAGCAGAAGTCATTAGACAATGCAATTTTTAAAAATATCTTATTTAGGATCCCTTTAAGTTTACAGTTCAAATCCCAGTGAAAAACCATCATATTTTTGCTGCCTTGAGCAGATGACGCTCATTAAGTTGGAAAAGTAGCTCATCTAGGTTTAAGGATAACACTGATTCAAAAAACCCAAGGAGGATACCTGTCAATGAGAGTAGCTCATTTAGATAAAGGGTAACACTGATTACAAAAAACCTAGGGATATAATGAGCACATGAAACCGGTCTTGTGCCTAACTTGGGTTAGTGCTCAGGTAAGTAGATATGGCCTATAAGTTTCCTTTTTTACCTTTTCTTTAGAAGTTGAAATGAGCTGATGCAATTACTGTATTTGTGACTTTTTTTTTATATTTTAAAGGATGAACAAAGATATATTTCTTTTAGATATCTTTATACAATTAAATGCATAAAGCTCAGATATCAATTTGCTAAATTCAAATAGGTTTTCTCTTAAAACAAAATTAGAACAAAATTGTTTAACAGACATTTTTCTCTTTGTTTTTTGTTTTGTATTTTTTTTATCTGACACACAAAATGTTTTTTTTTTTCATTATTGCCTTGATTTGCAATACACAATGGTCTACTTGATAAACCAAACACAATATTCATGCAACTTACTGAATATTGTTGGCTCTTCTTTAAATTTAAAGCCTGACTAACTTCCGAAAAAGTACTAAGAAAATAAAGGGATTGGCATTGAAAGAAAGGTGATGCAATATAAACTTAGCAGTTTTTGACTTAAATCTAGTAATAACAAAATCCTTCTGGAATATAGCATTTGGCAAAAATCCTACTAGGATTAACAAATACATATGTAGATAGATAGATAATCTTTTGTAGTATTTATAGGATCCATGAATTTGCCTAAATACCAAGAGTAGCAACATTTATTTTTGGTACTAAATATAACGAAATAATTTTTCCTATTAAAGAATGAATTATGCATAAAATAGTGATAAAGAATGCAAGAAAAAAGATTGTAGATTTCAAAAAATTTTTTTGGTTTAATTCTAGTGATAAAAAAGACCTTTAAGTAGCTAGGTGCATTTGACAATGAAATATTGTTATTCTAAGTAATAAGGTTGCTTAAAATTATAGTTAGAGTGCTCAATATTAGTGATAGAGCGTGTATATTGGTTAATTGTAGACACAGAGTCAACGGGAGTCGACGACCGCCAGTTTCTCGCTTATGCGTTCTTCGACCTGATGAACGTATAAGCGAGAAACTGGCAGTTGTCGACTCCCGTTGACTCCGTGTAAAAGATCAGGTTCCTAGAAAAACAAGGTATGAATATATGCATATGCTTCTAAAGGAGTATAAAGTTGATTGTTTAAGTACGAATGTCCTTGATTTTATTTGTTGATTATTAGGGTGTGTGTATGCAATTGTTCCTGTTATGTATTAGCAGTTTTATACTTGTAAGTTATGGTCATAGTCCTTTCTTTTTCTTCTCTGTGTGTGTGTGTGTGTGTGTGTTTTTTTTTAAATGTATAAACCCTAAAGGATAAATGATTTCATTTTTTTTTTTCTTCCTGTTTCTATTAGGACCCCGCCTTCGCCCCCCCCGTCTGCCCTTGTTGAATTGACTTGCCCTGCCCTTCTTTTCCTTATGTCCATCCTTTACCTCCCCATTGCTAAAATAGCCTGTCTCAATCAATGACCTGAAAACAACAACAACAGGCTGACAGTTCAGCTGGGTTGCCATGTTTACCAAAGCTGAGTATCATGCTCAGACAAAACTATCATGTAGGACAGCTTGCTCACTCACTCTTTTGCTCACACAAGTTTTTTTCTTCTTACTCTCACTTTTTTTTTTAATCTTTCCCTTGATTTCTCTTTTACACACACGTGTGTGTGTGTGTGTGTGTGTTTTCTGTGACAGCAATGATGATAGCAACAATGACAATGAAAGAAGAAGAAGAAGAAGCCAGTTGTGTTAGCTGACTTAGAGCAACCAAGCAACAAGCCAAAAAAATTATATTTTTTTTTTTTTTTCAAATTTTTTACCTTTTAGAAAATGGAAAAAGAAAAGAAAAGAATGACACTAAAATAATAATAATAATAATGTCAAGATGGCATAAAAAAGGAAGAAAGAAAATAGGAAAGAGAAATGCTATGCATGAAACACAATGCAGGATTTAAAAGAAAAATTAATACAGCAAGATTTTTGTCTTTTAATGAAAAGGTAAAAAATAAAAACATATGTAATAGTAATAGTATTAATAATCAAAAAGTAAATTTATATTGAAATATTAATATAGATGGTTTTAACCCTTAAACTCTAAAGAACTGATATATATAAAGTAAATTTATATTGGTATATTAATGTAGATGGTTTTAACCCTTTAAACCCTAAAGAACCAATATATCGGCCCTGGCGACTTAAGGCAAAAAAAGACATACACACAATAATATTTCAACCTAGACCTTTGGATCCTGACTTAGCAATATTACAAAGTGGTCACTCAGAGCTGTTCTATTAAAGAACCATCTTAAGGTTGAAATGTTGGTGTGTCTTTTTTTGCCTTTGGTTACTAAGGCCAATATACTGGCCCTCTAGGGTTGAAAGGGTGTACAAATTATAAAGATTATTTTTTTTTATCAAATATAGTAAAATTTATTCTAGTCATTAATTCTAATTCTAAATCTACATCGTTATTATCATTTAATAAAACTAAGTTATTTTTGCTAAAATCTTTCTTTTTCTCCCAATTATCATCAATTCATATCTATGCAAATTGGGCAGTGGAGGTGAAGCATTGGTTAAAGTTTGGCCTCTGGTATTACATGAGTTCAAATCCCAGTCAAAACCATTGCATCTACCTTTAGCTGCCTTGGGCAGATGGGCCTCATTAACTTGGGATATTAACTCATCTAGGTGAAGGGCAACACTGATTACAAAATCCCAGAGATATAAACATTAAAAACGGCCCTATGCCTAACTTGGTTTAGTGCTCAACCACGTAGATATATGCTCATCTACATGAAGAGCAACACCAATTACAAAAGCTCAGGGATATAACAGACACATGAAAATGGCCCTATGCCTAACTTGGGCTTGTGCTCGACTAAGTAAATATAATATCCATGTAAATTTTATTAAATCAGTGTAGTTCTCTGATCTCAAATTCAAAATCTTACTTTATTAGATGAAGGAAGCACATATCTTAAATTTGTTAATTTCGTCATAATGTAGATTATTTTATTTGGATTTTTATTAAATCAATCATTTCAATTTCACATCTTTCATTATACATTTGTATATTGAGACATGATATGCGTGCATGATACTAAACTTTTTAAGGATCCTAAACAAGAAGTTTTAATCATTCTGTACGAAAGTAAATATTTAAAATAGGCTTAAGTATAACCATTTACAATTTGTTTGTTTTGTGTTTAATGACATATCAACCTTTTTAGAGCATTTTAATGCCGAGGACAATTACTTTAGATAAACATTACTTTATACATTCATAATTTTTTTGAATAACAAAGTTGCACTATTTAATCCACAGCTGGAGGGAAGATGGGGATTCATACCTTTCTCAAGGGTATTAGTCGACACACTAACGTAGACGCAACAAGTTGGATTTGAACCCACATACTACAGTTCCAAAGTCTGATTCTGTATTCACTGGGCCAACAGCCCTATAACCATTATAAAAATTATACTTTATCATCATCATCTTATAATGCCACTTTCATAAAATCTATCATCATCATCATAATCATATAGTGATAGCAGCACCACCACCACCACCACAATTACACATTTTCATTATTAGCATTGTATAGTTCTATATCTGTGATTACCAAGTAGGATTATAAAATAAGTGGTGATACTGGGATGTAAAAAAAAAATCAATAATTTGGTGCCAGTGACTAATACAAATGAAAGGTGATTGTGAATGTATTCAATGTGCCAGGATAGTTTAAAAAAAAAAACAAAAAAAAAAAAACAAACAAGAAGCTGCATCTGCTATTTAAAGAATATCTTTCTTGGGACATACATAGATGGGCAAAGCAAGTAGTTGAAGAGAAAGAAGGATGGGTAGGGCGCACTGGAAATGAAAAGATGCTGCTACAGTGCTGCACAACACTGACACAAGAATCAGATGAATTCAGGGGTTTTTAAATGATCACTTCATTTTTGTGGGTAGTTGTTGAGTTTTCACATTTTTATTTTCATATATATATATACATACATACACGTGTATAGACACATACACACACACACACACACACACTTTATATCAGCATTTAAGTAAAATTTTTAATCTTGTTTTTTTGGGTTTTTTTTTTTATCCAGTGACAAAGAATCATCAAAATTATACATACGTGTGAATTTTATATATTATACATATACATACATATATAAACATACATACATACACACTATATATATATATATATATATATATATATATATATATAGATATATATAGATAGATATACACACATGTAAATAAAACTGTATTCATGTAATTGGCATTTGTACAAAACACACTTTAGACGTGTTCATTTTCCTTCAAGGTGTTTATATATAAACAAATAGGCATAAAATATAGAAAGTCTTTTAAAGGTTAAAAATAAAAGTTTAAAAAGTTTAAAAAATCATCCATGATAAAAATAGAAGATGTGAAATATAAATAAAGCAGATTTATAAACCCCTACAGAAAAAAAAAATCAGAAAGGCCGACACAGAATTTTAACTCAAAATATCCGTCAATATTTTCATATCAATGCTATTCTAGTGTATATAATACAGGAATCAACCTGGTGCCAATTGTACTGCTCTGCTCTCTTTTATAGTTCCGCCAGCAAGGCCGAGAGGGGGGTACTGAGAAATGGCCAGAATCAGAGACCCCTAAAAAATATTGCTCAGGCCTTGCGCCCTGGAGAGGCCACTTAACTGAACCAACAAAGGGCACATTTCCAACGTCCCTAGAAACAGACAGTTGCCATCACAAAGGATACAGGAAATCAACTAAATACAGTTGTAACAACTATATAGAACTGAAATTGCTGGAAGTCTACAAATTTTTATTTTATTTAGATAAAAAGTAGATAAATATGATTTAAGTTTAGTGTATTCAAAAAAGGCATAGTTTTTGTTCTAATTTAATCTGAAAACAGAACCCAGTAGATTTTTCTTCAAACTGATTTCCATATCCATATTTATTTCTATTAATCTTACAGTTGTAGATTACAAAGTCAAGAATTATCCCATTGATTTTGGGCCTCCTTCAATTATCATCATTTATCAAAGAAAATAGACTTTCTTTACATAATTGATTGGAAATTTAATTAAAATGTAAACAAGACTTTGAAGAATTATATTAGAGAAAATCTATAGGATTATTATTTGGTAATATTTGTATGAATGATCGATGAATATAGATTGCATTATTTGAATTATGCAGACTTTTATTCTTCTCTTCATTACCATGAACACAGTTTTGGCTGATATTCCCTTTAGCCTACTTCAAGTGTCACTTGTCAAACTTGTGAACCCTCTTGTTGAACTAGGCGAGATGGGAAGGGGGTGGTCATAGAATAATCCCAAACTGAACCTTTATTCAATTCCTATGAGTAGACTGATGTTAGCTATGACCACATAAAAATGTTAACTTATTCTAAGTATTCTTAGTTACTATGCTTTGTAGTGAGAGGAGTATTGCACTTGCAACCTTCCAGATGATGGGCAATTAAAACTTATATGAAGTAACACATTTACAAATTGATAAATATGTCATTAGATTTATCCTTTTCTGCAATGATTGTGATAGATTTTATAAAACTAGAATTACAAGATGATATGAGTAAAAACAGTCCAAATAATGCTAATAGTAAAGCCTCATCCCAAAAATTCATACAGCAAAGCTTTTTTTTTTTTAATAAGCATTATTTAAACTATTGATCTCAACTTATTTGTCTCACTACATTTTGACTGAATTACCCTTTGGTCTTCCTCAAGATATATAAACTGATTGATTTTTTCTATCTATGAATATGAATCAATTTATATGATCTGAGGAAGACTAGAGGGTAATTTGGTTGAAAGGATGAGGTCAATAGTACTAATAACGCTTGTAAAATTTATCATACCTCATCTCAAGGATTCTAAAAAAATAATAGAAAAAACAAATACTTTGAACCAAGCGCATTTTTATAGCAATTAACAAATATTCAGAAATTCTAGGAATAGAAGAATTAAATATAAGCCTGATTATTCAACAGCAGTCTAAAGTCAATTTCCAGATGTTTTTGGCTATCTAATTTATAACTATTCCACAGAGCTATATAAATTTTTAAAAAAAAGAAAAGAAATATAAACAGCTATCAGAACAAAAATATACTAAAATGAACATTTAAATTATGATGAGCAAAAAAAACAAAGTTCTAAAACAAAAGAAAAAAAATAGTGTGAATGTAGATAAAAGTATGCATCTAAAAGCTTTTACCAACTATATGGACTCCATGAATGACTGCAGCTTAAGGCACCACACTTCATAGGAGCACTAAGAATTCCAAAGATAATCTCATGCTGTCAACTCTATCTGCTATAATCTTTATTGAAGCATCATAACTGAAATTTGATGGAAAGGCTGATGGATAAGAATGTTCAGTTAATCAGAGTAGAGCATATTGGGATACAGCTGACTGTCATGATTACTAAGTCAACTTAAGGACTATTACATCATAAAGAAAGCACAGTGAAAGAGATTTGTTCATATCTAATTTAGTGTTATCAAAATGTTAAGCCATAAGGTAGGATTGTTGTCATTAATTTACCCTGGCAGTTTTAAAAGCTTGCATATAGTTAAAGAATGGAGGAGGGGATTGCAATTTAATGCAATCTGGATTTCATTATAATTCTTCTGTGTTAAAAATTCTAAGTTTTATATGATTTCGGAGTTGAAGGTAGTTTTCACCTGGTAGAAGCCAACAACATAACTAGAATACAGATGATACAAAAAAGAATATTTCTGCCAAGACTTTTTGATATTCATATAATTTGATAAACTTTTCACATTTATACCTGTATATCGGTGGAAGAAATGCAGGTGAAAGCGAGTGTGTGTGGCTGTCACACAGCCATGACTAACTATGTACACATCAACTCTTCCTCACGATAATAAATGGTCAGGGACCAAACCGAATGGAGGAGACTGGAATGCAAAGGCTCCATGGACTTTGAGGAGAGAAGAAGAGAAAATGAAAAGGCATGAAGGAAGAGAGCGAAAACAACCGTCCCGTCTTCCACCTACACTCCTCGCAAATACTGCCCTTGACTCTTCCACCACCAGTTGGGCCTTGCAAGCCATGTAAAACACATATCCTAAAAAAAATAGGGGACGGGCAATAGACCCAATACGTGGACACGAGTGGGTCCTGACAATGATGACTTGTGTATGGTTTTATCCTTTACTGTAATTTATTAGTTTCTTTAGTGTTTTCTTAGTTTATGCATGAATATGCTAATATGGTATCGGAATATCCTGTTTTTGTTTATCAAAAATTTAATATTAAATGTATTTTGACATGTATGAATATTTCTATCCCATTCCATTGTATGTTCATAGTTTCCCATTAAAGAAACAACCAACAAATAACCATGAAAAGAATATTTTATAAACATCAGTGAACAGCTCTCATAGTATGTATACTATGATGTACCGAAACACCTAACCAAGAAAACAAGTGCATAGACATAATGCAGTATCGTCTATTCACTTTATGTATATGTATATGCAAAACCAAGACTGTATGCACTCAAGAAGTGTAAGATGTTAGAATAAAGGCAAAGAAAATATTATAGAATGGATGAACTGAGTTTGATTTTCAGATAAACTGATAAGCTCTTTATACAAATAATATTAAGAAAGGATGAATGAATTTCGCCTCATTCCAATTACAGTGCGATGATGGCAAAATAACACAAGGGAGTGACAAAACAAATTCTTAAAAACTTTTATTTTCTTTCATCCTGATATTAAAAACCAACTTTATTTTCTAAATCTTTATCAATAAGCCTTGTACAAAGTATTGTTGAGGAATCCAAAAATACAAGAGATAAAATAGTAACTAATTTGATTAAAGTAAAATCTTTTGAAATTTTAGATGAATATTTGGCATAGACTATACTACTAAGTCATAATAATGACCAAACAAATTTGTATGCAATTATATTTAACTTTCTTATGAATGTATATATAAATATAAATAATGGAAACTACGTTCAGACTTTAAGATGGTAAGTCTGCTACTTAATACATCTAAACGCGTACACACACACAAAGAAACAAACACACACATATATATATTACATACAGGGTGTCCAAAAAGTTGGTTGCAGTAGAATGTTTTAGCAAAATCTTTTAGCGAATCAAAACTAAGATTAGACTAAAGTAAAGATTGTCCAATTTACTGATAAGTTATAGAAACAAGTTTTAGTTACTCAATATTATAAAGTTTTTTTTTGTTTTTACTTACTAATGCTCTTAGTTCAGTATTTTTCAGTTGTTGGATGCATTAAAAACTTTAGGTTGTAAAGGGACATGACTTGGATTACACTGTATATGAAACTACAAGAAATAACTACGTTTTGACCAGATACATAAATGTAGGACCCACCATATTTGAAACAGCAGAAAAAGACAGGAAACAGCAGAAGACAGAGCGGTCCTACATGGTCTTGCCTTAACACTCTATAAGTACTTCGGTTAAACCACTTCATGATAAGTTACTTCTTTATTTCACTTACCATTAATAATCTTGCCAGACAAAGTATTTTTGTATAATAGTATTTCTAGTATTAATAAACCTTTTCTTTCTACACATTCCATTCGGCGTATTCTTTGTCACCTTATTTATCCTATTTACTTAGAACATAACATTTTCACTAACCATTAATAATCTTGCAAGGCAAAGTAGCCTCATATTTGTATAATAATATTTCTAGTATTAATAAACCTTTCTTTCTATGCATTCCACTCGGCATATTCTTTGTCACCTTATTTATCCTATTTACTTAGAACATAGCATTTTCACTTACCATTAATAATCTTCCCAGGCAAGGTAGCCTCATATTTGTATCATAGTATTTCTAGTAATAATAAACCTTTCTTTCTGCGCATTCCACTCTGTGTATTTGTTGTCATCTTATTTATCTTATTTACTTAGGACATAAGTCTAAAAAAAAATTTATTCTGAAATCCTTTTTATGTTTTTTCATTTTCAGATCTTTGAAAATGTCAGTCAAATTTGCCCTTATCTTCTCAATTGCCCTGTTAGCAATGGTGACTATCACACAAGCTACTCTTCAAACCGGACCAGGTAAGTGCAATTGGAATTTTGCCTTTAAAATTATACTAATTTATAAAAGTGAATTTATCTCCGTGTGTGTGTGTGTGTGAGGGAAGGTTTCTTTGAATTTGTGTCTGTGTTTTTGAGAAAGAATCTAACAAGAAGAAAGTATATCTATCTATGGCAGCAGGGATGGAACGTTTGGAATCGTGTTACGAGAGTTCAAATCCCAGTCAAAACCATTACACCAACCTTTAGCTGCCTCAGGCAAATGGGGTTCGTTAACTCGGGAGAGCAACTCATCTACGTAAAGGGCAACACTGAATGCAAATACCACAGGTATATTATATTTACTTGGTGAGCACCAACCCAGGTTTGGCACAAGGCCATTTTTATGTGCTCTTACCCGGGCTTTATAAATTCGGTGTTACCCTTCACCTAGATGGGATTCTCTCCTGAGCTAACGAGCCCCATTTGCCTGAGGCAGCTAAAAGTGAATGTAATGGTTTTTTTTACTGGGATTTGAACTCGCGTATTACGATTCCAAAGCCCGAGCTTTTACCAATGCCCCACCTTCGCCGGGTATATAGAGCACGTAAAAATGGCCTTGTGCCTATCTTGGATTGGTGCTCGACCAAGTAAATATAATATCTATCTAAGGGATCTTATTTGCTAACCTAATTTCCAAGATTTATTGCCTGAGGGGAAAAAGAAACGTGGTTAAAGCTTGGGCTCTGAAATCGTATTAAGCGAGTTCAAATCCCAATCAAAGCCATTCTATCTACCTTTAGCTGCCTCGGGCAGATGGGGCTCGTTAACTCGCTAGAGTATCTGTTGATCTCTCCGCACTCTCACTGAGAGATGGACTCGCCTAACAGCTATATTTACCGCTTACGAGCGACCTCTGGGAGAAGGCCCAGCGGCATTAGTTACCACCTCCTGTACTCGTGTATGATTGTTCTATCGACTATATTCACTGACTTCGTGTCCTTAAATTGATGCTTACCACTCGGCACCACAACAGTATCTCATCTAGGTGAAGGGCAACACTAATTTCAAAATCCCTAAAAAAGTCCTCCAGTCTGGGGGTTGAGCATTGGGCTAGCCACTCTTTCTCGTAAAAACAAGTATACTACGGAAATAGCAAAAAAAAATGCTGCCTAATACACCAATGGTTGTAACGGTATAAAGAAAAACATAATTCACCGGTGCAATTCCTTTGTATTACGTATTACGCGATCGGAACTCGCGTAATACGATTTCCGAGCTTTTTTTCTAATGCTCCACCTCGCCACCGGATGCAATGAATATTATCGAATTGTTCATAAAGAAATGGCAGATGGGGCTCGTTAAATGTGACTCTTTATATACAAAGTGGTGCATTGGATCTCTGGCGAACAAAGATCGTAATCAGCGTCCTGGAATGATTCACGATGACGCCCACTAGGCCCAGGCAGCGTGCAGCCACAGTGCCGACAAATGTGCGTCTTCTGTCTATGCCGCCTCACCCGAAAGAATGGCGGTATCTCATCTCTGATAACACCAGACAACACCGACGCGGGCTATGAGCAAACTTATTGAGACCGATTTTAAACTTCAATCATTTTTATTTTTACTCAAAAGATTTTATTCAAAATTTATCACAGAGTAAATTTAATTCTAGAATTTTATTCACCAAAACTTGAGTAAAATCGACAAAAAGAAACCCTGAGAATTGTTGATGCAATTGTTCTTGATGAGCAAGAAAACTTCTCCTTACTCTTTAGGTTGTCCCAAAAATCTTGCACTGAACATACAGATTGTTGCACCTAAAATACCACTATTCATTGGAATCGCAAGTTTCCAAACAATTTAGTTGCGATTCCAATGAATAATAGTATTTATTTAAAAATAGTGAAATATTCTTTTATAGAAATACTTGGTTCCATGCACATAGGTGCAACTAACATACAGACTGGTGCACCAGTTTGGGACAACCAAATGAATCCACCAATTTGTGCATTTAAACGTTGTCTGTTGTTTTGCTTTTAATTTCTTTGTGGTTTATTCAATAATGTCTTGTATTATATGTATATTTTAATTGAAATAGTGAACCCAAAAGAACCCCTATCTAAGTTCCAGAAGTAGGCCAAAAATGATACTATCTAGAAAGTCTTTTTGTTCCTTTCTTTTCCTTTGCAAATCTCAACTTCATTCCAAGAACTGCTATCCTAGAAGCCTTTTCTTTCTCTTCCCAGCTCCTCTCTCTCACACACACACACTGCCCAATCCCTGACCTATCAGCAACAAAGGCAAGTTAGTCAGTACAATCTGAGATCCTGCACCTACAACATGTGTATGTTGCCAGCGGATAATTTGACTGAACACAAAAAAAACTCCATTATGTACAAATGTAATAAAATATTTCTTTTAAAGGTTAATATTTGTATTCTCCTTATTAATATTCAAACAACACCCAAATATACAAATATTACAAATAAAATAAAATATTTCTTTTAAAGGTTAATATTTGTATTCTCCTTATTATTATTTAAACAACACCCAAATATATACAAATCTTACGACATACTCAGTCGGAGCATTTTTAAACATTATTGTGACACCATATTTTCCTAGCAGCTGTTATTTCCAGGTTTGAAATGACTCAGAACTTTCTGGATGGCCCAATATATTACCAAAAAATTTTTTTCATTTATTTTTGTCCTTTTTTTTTTTTTTAGTTTTTTTTTTCCTCCACCAAACACCCTCCTCCTCCCACTTCCTCCTTAGACATTTCTTTTTTTTAGAGACTTTATGTTATTTTATATATATATATATATATATTTTTTGTATATTATTTTTGATAATTGTTTTTTTCTCTCCTTTTTTGAATGTTTTATTTTCAAATTTTAATTTGTAAATCATGTAAATCCACATGCACCAAAAAATTTCTTCAATTTTTGCCTTTTTTTTTTTTGCATATTTTTTTTTAGCTTTTAGCATTTTTCAAATATAGATATTTTGAAAGTTTATATTTATGTATGTATGTATGTATGAATGTATGTATGTATGTATACATAAATGTGTGTTATTATTATTTATGGAAACATTTCCGACAGTATTTTATTTGAATAAACCAAATTAATTATAATTAGAAATCAACATCCATAAATAATTTTGGATATTTGCATATAGATCTATTTTGGATGAGTTGCACTGATGATTTCTGGAAGAATGAAATAGATCTATATACAATTATCCAAAATTATTTATTGATGTTGATTTCTAATTATAATTAATTTGGTTTATTCAAATAAAATATGTGTGGGTATATGTATATATATGTGTGTGTGTATGTATATATGTGTGTATGTATATATGTGTGTGTATATGTATATATGTGTGTGTATGTATGTATATATGTGTGTGTATATGTATATATGTGTGTGTATGTATGTATATATATGTGTGTGTGTATCAAAAATATGTAGAGAATTTAAGTTAATGAATAAGAAAGTGCTCAATACTAAAGTAGAGCTTTATTAATGTTGAATAGTATTCTCTACCCGTGGTTTTACTATCAGGATCATCAGGAAAATATCTACTAATATGGGTCTTATAACAAATGTAAATTTGAATTCAACATATTAGCTGATT
>JAUZSX010000021.1:362670-375362 GCA_034780655.1 Idiosepius hallami | reverse complement strand
CTCTCTATATATTTTTTATAAATATTTTTTTTTATAATAATATATATATATATATATATATATATATATATATATATATATTAGTGGTAATAATAATATTATAAAAATGTATATTAAATAAATGGTAATATAATGTTATAATAAAATATATGTATATAAATGGTAATAATGATGTTGTAATAAAAGTTCAATAAGTTAGATACTAAATTTTTTTTTTCACTATTGTCAGTTCTCCTTTTTTTCTTATAAACATGTTTAAAACTTTCACTGCTATTAATTTTCTTGACTGAGCGTAGTGTAAGCAATTGGTCTCTTAATAATTGATCGACAGGGTCGCCACGAGAAATCTAGCTACATGTCCCCAATAATGCTTTGTCCAAGCACATGGAGGAGTTACCGGCTCGCTCGGACCTTCCTCGCAGGGAATGGGAGACGCTTAACCGTGCTCGGGCCAAGATGGCAAAAACTCGAAATAACCTCGAAAGGTGGGGCTTAGTTTGGGACGCAGTTTGCACATGTGGCGCTGCCGAACAGACGACCACTCACCTGCTCACGAACTTCCAAATTAGCGTGCCTTGCTCTGATGTGGACTTAAGGAATGCAACGATCGCCACCCGTCGCTTCCCTTCTAGATGGAGCGGCATGGTGATGATGATGATGATGATGATGATGAATGCTATTGATTTAATTTTTATTATCTAAATAATAAACATTGAAAATAACAAGTAATTTCATCATATGATAATAATGATAGTAATAATAATAATAACAATAATAATAATAATTCGAAAAATAATAAAATGTCGTTAAATAATTTAAATAAATTATAAATTCTTTTGTAGAATTGTCAATACGTCACTTTTTTTCTTTTAAACATTTTCAGAAATGATTCTATTCTAAATTGATTGTTATTTTTTTTAACTGCCATCAATATTTATTTTATCATTTAACCCTTTAAACCCTAAAGAACCTATATACAGAATATGTAATTTCATGACTTAAAATATTGCAGCATTAGGAAATTAAAAAAAAATTCAATATAATATTTTAAATAAATTGTTGATCCTGCATTATTTTAAGTTCAAAATGGAATATTTTCGTTATATTCAAAGGGGTCAAAGGCGCGTTCTGGAGTATTTAACACCCCTTTTCATAAATATGTATGTAAGCCAGCCATTTCGGCATCTGGGACAGAGAATACATACAGTGCTTAGCCGCTCGTATGATAATTGAACTCTTATTCTTCATTTTTTCTGAACCCGTATTTAGGGATACATGATCGCACTTAAAAATACGCTTTTATTTTATTATAAATAAAAGAACCTGGTTCCAATGGCATGGAGAGAACCACGGTGACTTTAGGCCATCCTCTGTCGCAGTCTTCAGCCACTTTCAATGCCGTTGTGTCACTGTGGACATCATCCACCACATCCGCCGTTGAGGTCTTGCACAATTTAACCCATAGCTGGAGGAAAGATAGGGCTTCATACCTTACCCAAGGGTATTAGTCGACATGTTAACTTTCACAGAACAACTTGGATTCGAACCAGCGTCATACGGTTCCGAAGTCTGATTGTCTATCCACTGGGCCACGTCGACTGCCTTTGTGACATTTATACCAACATCAAAGGGAATAATCTTGGTTTTCTAGCACTTGAACTCTCCATTTTCATTGTGAGGGAGGAAAGGGTGCCACAGTCGTACTAACAAAAAAAGAACTACTAACTAAAAGAATTATAATGTAGGTTTTAACCATTTGGACCATAAGAGGCCGATATATCGGCCCTGACAAGATAAAGCAAAAGAAGACACACTCATATTTTGACTTTAATATGTTTCATCAATATAACAACTCTGAGTGACTACTTGGTAATTTTGATAAGTCGGGATTCAAAGGATAAATGAATTTCGTCCATCTTGCTATCAACACTTTAAGCCAATAAAAATATTTAGCTTTGATTTCACACCGAATTGTGTTTATTTGTACATTTTAATAATTTTCTTTTTTATTCTATCTTTTTTTAATCTAATCTGTCTATAGTCGAAGCAAATTTCATTAGGATTATTTTTCTTCCAACGCCTTCGAATGTGATTTATAGAAGGCAGCTTATAAAAGTGTAGACTTTGATAACACTTCCACAAAAAATAATGAGAAACAATTAATTCATTGAGGTCTTTTTCTAATTAAGAAATCAATAACTTCTGTTGTTTTTTTTTTCTAAATAGAAGAATTGCCCGGTTCAGGAGTTCAAATCCCTGTCAAAACCATTGCATTCACCTTAAAATGGCCTTGTACCAAACTTGGTTCTGTTCAACAAGTAAATATATTATTATATTCTTTAATAAAAACTCACTCTTTTAAAAAAAAATTAATATTTTTTTGTTGTCATTTTTTACGATATGGGCCTGTCAGTGACAGAATAATGTTGGCGGCATCTACAAATAATAAATAAATAGAGTATTCTTTTATGGAGGTACTCTATCGGAATAAAATCCATTGTGAATGTGTGTATGTGTGTGTGTGTGTGTGTGTATGTGTGTGTGTCCGTTTGTGTATGCATAAGTCTTTGTTAAAGTGAGCACTTGATAAATGATCAATTAATTTATGTGCAAGTGATGAGGGTTCTGAAACGGAAGTTCGTCAGAGTGACATCCGTTTAACTGAGCCAGAACTTTACATTAAGCCTCTGTTTTCTGCTTCGAATTTGTTCTTTGATTTTTAATTTCTACTTGATTTAAATTTCGTTGTTTTTTGTTTTTTTTTTCAATTGCATTTCTTAATTTCAAGTCCATATTAAAGCATCACGAACTTTTAGAAATCCTCTTGATGAATTCTTTCATAAAAGAATCAATTGTAAAACTCATCGAAACGATCAAACTCATCCAACAGTCTCAAAGACTGAAGAGGAACAAAACCAGGAACAAAATTTAATAAAAACGACAAAATTAAAGAAGAGGAAAAAAGACAAGAATTGAATTTAAAAAAAATGTCACATGATAATATATTAGAATTGATTCCAGGGTGAAGGTGTTGAAACTGATTTGATAGAGAGAAAGAGGGCGGAAGAGAAGGAGAGAGAGGGGGGAGAGAGAAATAGAATGAGAGTGAGAGAGAGAGAAAGAGATAGAGAGAAAGAGAAAGACAGTAAGAGAGAGGGGGGAGATAGAAATAGAATGAGAGAGAAAAAAGAGAGAAAGAGAAAGACAGTAAGAGAGAGAGAGAGAGAGAGGGGGAGAAAGACAGTGAGAGAGAGAGAAAGAGAAATAGAAAGAGAAAGAAAGTGAGAGAGAAAGAGAGAGAGGGAGGAGAAAGAGAGTGAGAGAGATAAAGAAAGTGAGAGAGAGAGAAAGAGAGAGAGAAAGAAAGATAAAGAAAAAGAGAAAAAAGTGAGAAAGAGAGAAAGAGAGAGAGAAATAGACAGTAAAAGAGGGAGAGAAAGACAATGAGAGAGAGAGAGAGAAAGAGAGAGAAAGAGAGAGCGAGAGAGAGAGTGGCGGGTGTATGAGAGATAAAGTCAGGCGTAAAGGCTTTTCAATGACTAAAAATTTATCTGTAAAACAAAATGCTTCGTAATTAAAGGAAGTGTTTTGCTGCAATAATAAAAATCTTATCTTTTTTTACGGTTCATTTCCACACTGATTTGAAATATTATTTTAAAAGATCTTTTTTTTTTTTAGAGATAAATACCTATCAAATGCACTTCCTAAGCAACTAGCAACGAGGAAGGAACAGTGGTAAAAGTATTATATTTACTTGGTGAGCACCGACCAAGTTTGGCACAAGGCCATTTTACGGGCTTAACCACGGGCTTTTTATATTCTGTTTAACCCTTCACCTAGATGAGATGCTCTCTCTAGTTAATGAGCCCCATCTGCTCGAGGCAGCTAAAGTGAATACAATAGTTTTGACTGTGGTTTGAACTCGCGTAATACGATTTCATAGTCCACGCTTTTACCAATGCTCCACCGTCGCTGCAGTGGTAAAAGTATGAACTCTGGAATCGTATTACACGAGAAGCGCTTTTCCCTGCGGTTAAGCTTTTTAACCCTAAAGAGCCGATATATCGGCCCAGGTGATCTAAGACAAAAACTGGCAAACCAATAATTCCTTTGTAATATAGTTTTCTAATAGAATGCATCTGAGTGACTTGCTAAGTCTGGGTTTTGCCCAGAATCACCTGAAAATTTTCAAAAGTTTCATCTGACCAAAGTTAATAATCTGTGAAGTTTTATCTGACCAAAGAAAATAACAGTAATAAACACGAAAATTTGATGCACAATATGCACAAATAATCACGCCTCATATCAATGGAGAAAACGATAATGCAGATGAGAACAATAGTCTGATTAATTCGGGGTAAAAATTATCTAGTATCGTCTCAAAGATTTCAATATTAGAATGAAAATAACAAAGATGAGGAAAATAGTGTAATGGTCATCGAAGAAGCAAGCGCCCGTGTGTTTGTGCGTTGTGTGGGTGTACGAGCGAACGAGACAAAATAGGAATTACCGCCAATGCATGTTTGAGGAGAAAAAGAGAAATTCAAGATGGCATCCGGGGTTTTATGGATTGTGGACTCGTGAAGTTGCGCCAAGTCATGCAAACGAAAGGAGTTAAAAGCAGCATAAAAGAGGGGAGCGAGATGGGGTTGGGAGAAGGAATCGTCGATGCGAGACGCTCAGTGGTCTGTGTCCGTACGGTACGCGTGGCTCTTTGTTTTTGTTTATCGGACTAGATCTACAAATAGTCCTAAAATTTGGATTACAAATTATTTAGCCTCGTCTTAAAGGTTCTAATGCGAGTATTACAATAACAAAGACGAGGACAATAATCCTAAAATTCTGCAGAAAGACTGTCTAACCTCATCTCAAAGATTGCAATGCAAATATAACAATAATAAAGATGGATATAGTAGTCCTGAAATTCAGTATAAAAAACTGCTTAACCTCATCTCAAAGATTCCAATGCAAGCAACTAATAATAAAGATGATGACAATAGTCTAAATTATGGTAACAATATATGTAGTCTTATTTTAAAGATTATAATGCGAATCTATGAAAAACACGAGGCAAATGGTTCTAAAATTCCGTCTGCAAATTATCAAGGGATTTCTAAAAAAATAATCTGTTGAAAAATAAACAACTGCAAAATAAAGTTAATAATAATAAACTTAAGCTGATTCAATTTTTAGAAAATCACCTTCTGAATTCTGGTTTGAACTAACAATATGAATTCAAAACATATTTAAGAAAAAAAAAGACAAAGAAAGTTTTTGATTTGGAATATAATTTAATTCAATTTCAGTTTTGCTAGCGAGCATTTAGTTTTGAAATATACCTCTTACATTTTAGACCTATTAGCTTTTTTGTTAAACCTTGCTTGGTGCAAAACATCATGATATATACAGGGTGGGGAAACAGTCACGCAGTGGTTTGTTTAGGTAAAAAAAAAGTATAAAAAAAACAAAAGAGGAAACGGCAAAAAATAAAAATAAAAACAAAATAAAACACTGAATAAAATGAGTGATTTTTGCGTCACTCAGCACATTTATACTGAGACACACACACACACACACACATATATATATACATATATATATATATATATATATGTAGAGAGAGAGCGACAGGAGAGGTAGATAGATATATAGATACACAGATAGTTAGATAGACCAATAGACAGGCAAATAGATGGATAGTTGAATTCTGTTGATAGATAGATAAGTAGATAGATAGATGAAAAGATAAACTGTGGGACGGACAAACACACAGATGAACTCTAATAAGTATGTTTGTAGATATATCTGGTTATCTAGATAAAGAAATGGGCACATATGATAAATAGATAGATAGATAGATAGATAGATAGATAGATAGATAGATCGAGATAGAGGGAGTGAGGGAGGCTGACAGAGTTAAAGAAAAATAGATGAAGATGTTTGTTTTTGCGTGTTTGCATGGTAGAAATATAAACAAAAGAAAATAATTTATTGAAAAATGAAAAACATGAGCGCTACTTCATCCCCGGTTCGTGTGGGCATTGTTCAAATAAAGCGACTACGTAAGTATAAAAAAAAAAAAAGAAAGAAAAAAATGAAAACACAGAACGCTGTTCGAGACATGATAACCAACCAATCGAACTTCATGCGACAGGTCACGGCGACCCAGAAAGTAGCGGGAAGTCCAAATGGAACAAAAGTTCGACCAACCGTGAATATTCATATCTAATTCTATGGCTAAAAACGGCAAGCGGACCGTTTCTAACTGAAGTCCGTACTTAATGTTTCAGTTGAACTCGATTGAACAGACATCCAAAGGCCGCAGTCACTAATCTATATATCTCTTTTTCAATCTGTCTGTCACACCCCCTCTCTTTCTCTCTCTGTCTCTCTCTTAATCTCTGGTTCTCTCTTAATATCTATGTCTCTGCCTATCTGTTTAGATATATATATATATGTGTCTCTATCAGTTTGTATATCTTTCTATCTGTTTGTATATCTTTATTACACTCTCTTTCTTTCTCTTTCCTCATCTGTCTCTCTCTCCCTATCTCTCTCTCTCTCTCTTTCTCTATTTATCCCTTTTTTATCTCTCTACCAATAAGAGAACATTCTAAAATCCCTTTTCAACAATGAAGACTCTAAAGATATCTTAAAATTACTCAAGGAAACACGGCTATGTAGCAAAATATGAAGAAACAAAACCTTTACAGCACATATTACAATTAATACCAATCAAACTTAAAAATTCAAAATAAAATCTAAAAAAAACCCCAAAACAATGAATAAGTAGGGCTGTGATAAAATGTTTTTAATAGAGATTATTCTTATAACAGACTTGATTAGTTTGCAATTTTACCATTTCTTTAAATTTTCAATTTATAAGTAGGGACTTGAAAAATACTTTTATTCAAATCTTCTTGTCAAACAAGGGATTTGACAAATATATTTTTAGATAAAGAAAATATTGTTACTGCCCTACTAATAAGCAATAAATACAACAAAACAATGTACCAGCATTAAATAACACAAGAAAATTGATATTATATTTACTTGGAAGAGTACCAACCCAAGTTAGGCACAAATTTATTTTTACGTGCTCTATATACCAGGTCTTTTTGCATTCAGTGATACCCTTCACCTAGATGAGTTGCTCTCCCGAGTTAACGAGCCCCATCCGCCTGAGGCAGATAAATGTGATTATAATGGTTCTGATTGGTATTTACACTCACGTCATACAATTCCAGAATCCCAGCTTTTACAAATGCTCCACCTTTACTGAACAAAAAAGGTTGATATTATTTTATATTTACTTGGTGAGCACCAACCCAAGTTTGGCACAAGGCCATTTTTACGTGCTCTTACCCAGGCTTTTTACATTTGGTGATACCATTCACCTAGATGAGCTGCTCTCCCGAGCTAACGAGCCCCATCTGCCCGAGGCAGCTAAACGTTAATGCAATGGTTTTGACTTGAATTTGAACTCGCATACTACGATTCCAGAGCCCGAGCTTTTACCAATGCTCCACCTTCGCTGACCAAGTAAATATATGTTCATGTAAGTATTCACAAATACTGAGAGAGCAACACAATTATGATTATAGCATTTACATCTATTGCAATGATCATTAATAAGTAGCTTTATCTTTTGAAAATAACAAGCTGACGCCAGGTTATAATACTTCATTTTAGCTCTAATTTCAGGGAATTAATTTTTTCTTCAGCTCAGAAAACTTGAACACCAAGTGGAGTGAGAGAGAGAGGAGAGCAGCAGAGTATACAAATAATCAATATATCTTCTATTAAAATCACCAGGAAACCTTGGAGGTAGGGAAAGCAAAAAAAAAAAAAAAAAAAGTATTTTTTAAAAAAAAGGGAGAAAAAAAAATGAAAAATAAAAAAATTTGTAAAGAGAATAAAAAAGAGAATTTTTCATTCTAAACTTAAGCAGCCTCCTACTCCCAACCCTTTTTTTTTCTTTCTTTTTCTCCTCTCCCTTCTCCTCCTCCAAACTGTGACCTCAATTTAAGCTGAAACATATTTGCTGCTTGCTTGAAATGACTCCACTCCAAGACACAGAAAACAGGAAGGAAAGAAGGGAGGGCGGTGATTTGTAACCACCATGGATGGATGGATGGTGGACAGTGAAGTAGCCAGATTTTGAGTGGAAAAGTCTAGATGGAATAGAGCCGACAGTGGCTGTCATCTGGCAGCCCATAGCAAAGAAGGGCAGCAAATTAGGGGTCTAATCTATTGCCTGTAGCTATATTATAAAGAATTCAAATTTCTAAGATATAAAATTGAATCTCAGAGATACAGTAAAGCCTAAAAGAAATATTCACGGTGGTTTCGAAAACTAATACAAAGCTGATATAGCCACGAGCCAAATTGAAATTCTCCAAATTTATGAAAAAAAAAAAAGCTACTGCATGAAAAGATTTTTGAAAGATTCAATGTGCATGCCTAAAAAAGCATGGGGTAGGGGAGATGGGAAGTTAGATTTCTTAATACAAAGAATTCCAGTTGTTTAAAATTGTTAAAATAGCAATAAGAACCATTAAATTTATCCCAACATTTCATATTTTGTTTTTATCACACAAAAGCCATTAGCTATGGTTTTAGTGATGAATATCTAAATTGCAATTTGATATTGATAAAAAAATGGGGTGTGTCTATGTTTGTATGCAAGCTGAATATAAATTCCATAAATGCATGGCTAAATAGAAATTTAGTTTGTGTAAGGAATAGAAATTGTAGAAATATTTAAAAGTAGATAATCAGAAGTAGGATTTCCAAATCTACATAAAATGAGTCGCATCTGGAGAGAGAAAACAAAAAGTTGTTACAATTCTTTATGGAAAGATCAAAGCAAAAATCCAAATGATTTTTATTTTGAATATATTTAAAGTTCTTCAAATAATAAAATAAAAAAAGATGACCAATAATTAAAAAAAAAGGGAGCAATTTTTTGTCATTTTCAGAATCTAAGCTCAAATGAAATATCCTTAATGGTTAAGTATCTAGAATATCTCAATTGAAATTAAATTACAAGATAAGAAGGGATCTACATAAGAATCCAAAATTGTTATTTTAAAGACTATATTTATATAAAAGGTAAATACAAGGATTGATTAAGCCATTAACAAGTGAGGACAGTTGTTAACCTGACAAGGAAGCAATACTAACCGTATTTAGTTGAATAAAAAAAAAAAGGACAATGAATGGGGTAATATATTTTCCCAGTTGTACCACTTTCTTTTAGTGAAATCTACTTCTAATGCTCTCACCTAGCAGTCTTACGAGCATAATTTTCTAGAGGAAAAATTTTTTTTCCCACCAATCTTGAGATGGAGACAAAACTGAATAAAGGATAAAAATAGAATAATCAAGAAAAGTGTCTCCTGTCATGGGAATACAAATAATTTCAATATAATCGGTTGTCAATAAAATACATGTAAAGACTGCAAATATTATCAGGATATTTTTCTTTATACAACAATATAAGTGATCTACAATCTAATTTAACAGTTTCAGGCTTGGCTCAGTGGCAAAAGAGCAATTATTGAATGAACAGATGAATAATAAAAAAAAAAATAATAATTCTAAAACTATAGTGTTAGATTAGAATAACAAAATAAATCATTATGGCACTGTTGATCTCGAGAGATCATGGTCTCTGTGTCATGAATCAGTCAAGGGGCTGGTGTTGTGGCTGTGCAGGCCAATGCAGGAGTCGCAAGATCTGCTACAGTTGCAACAATCACCATTCTTATTTTATTAAAATGATTTGTATGGTCAAGTCGCATTTGAGACACCGGTTCCTGTCAAATCACCAAAGGGTTAGGAACGTCGAGCATGGTCAGTAGTTAGTTGGGTGACCATTTAAGAATACAAACGTTTACAGTTCATTTTCTTGTTTTCCTTCTGCTCGATCTAGCTATGTGCTGTGCTCATAAACCGGAAATTCGAAACCGGATGTAGAATCCAATCAAAGACGATGATCTGACTTTTATATGTATATAGATTAAGATGAATAGTTGAAGGTGGATTATGACTCAAGTTGCCCATTTTTTCCTGGGGATATGAATACAAAACAATTTCCTGCAATTCAATTAACTATTACCAATTGAAAAAAATCCATATTATGAATAATTTTTAGCCAGGTTTCACATAAATATAATACGCCATACCCTTTACATTTTGGTTAATAATCTTTTTAGTTACTCATAAAGAAATAATGAAAAGATGAGCAAAACTTAATCTAAAAGAAAAAAAAAAAAATAGCCAGCTAAAAAGCAGCAATAAACCCTTTTTATATTTATGTATTTTTTACTATGATTGTACCACATGACTAAAGATTGTAGTTAATAGTTTAATAAAAAATGTTAACTTGAAATATGAAACTAATTTAGTGAAAAAAAATGATTTAAGAAAAGAACTAAAAAAAAGTGATAATGACGCCATTAAGTTTAGTAGACAACTGTTTTCTGTTTAAAACAGTGAAAAATATGAAAATCAAAATGTTCATCAATTATTACAAAAGGTTTTATATTAGAAATAAAAAGAATTTTTTCAAACAATCCATGGTATCCAGGGGAAGTTCATCAGGGCAATGGATGAGCACTTGGGATTTGGAAACATAAAATGCAAGCTCAAATCCCAGTCATTTTGTTATATCAGGGGTTAAAAGCCTTAAGGAAAGGTATGAATCCCAACATCTCATCCAGCTATGGATTAAATTCTGCTAAATTGTGTTTTTCAAACTCAAGGTTAATGAAAGGAAGAAGTTTATCAAAAATGATTATTCTCAACATTAAATAATTGAGAAGGTTGATATGTCATAAAAACAAATTGTTATGAAGGGACAAGACTCGGTTAACACCGTATATGAAACTACAAGAAATAACTACGTTTCGACCAGATACGTAAATGTCTATATATAAGACCCGCCATATTTGAAACGGGGGAAGACAAAACAGTAAAGACAGAAGTTCCACATGGTCTTGCCTTAATACTCGAACTTCTATTCATATCCTCCGTACTTCGGTTAAACCCTTCACGATAAGTTACTCCTTTATTTCACTTACCATTAATAATCTTGCCAGACAAAGTAGCCCCATATTTGTATTATAGTATTTCTAGTACTAATAAACCTTTCTTTCTACGCATACCACTCAGCATATTCTTTTGTTATCTTATTTATCCTATTTACTTAAGACAAATATTTCAAAGAGTTACTCCTACTATGTCTTGATTACATTGGTATATTTATTAAAAGATAATTGGGGCAGCGAAGGTGGGGCATTGGTAAAAGCTCGTCTAGGTGAAGGATAACACTAAATATTTTCTGGTAAAAAATATTGGTTTGTTAAGTATGTGGTTGCTGGACCGAACAGGCAGCGCCGCGGAGCCTTTAGCTATGTGGATAAAAAGACATTTGCTCAATTGAAAAAAAAAACCTGATTACTTCTGAAATCTAGTCACTTAGAAGGGATTATATTTCGTCATTATCCGCTCTTCGATGTGGTTACAGAAAAGGCTTATCTTAAGTCTGTTGTACTGTCTAATCTGCTGTGATTTGGTGTATATAATCGCGGTTTTTTTAATCAAATTTCTCGAATAAGACTGATTGACAAGGCAAAATCAAATCCCTTCTCTCGCTCGGGGAAGTCGGTATGGCCTAGTGGGTAGGCAATTGGGCTTAGCAGTAGTACGCGAGTTCGAATCCCAGTCGTTCCATCTGCGTTCATTATTGGACTAATACCCTTAGGAAAGGTATGAATCCCTACATTACCCCCAGCTATGGGTTAAGTAGCGAAGATTGTGTCATTAAAAAAACTACGTGTGTATTCAATGATTGTTCTTGGCATTTAAGGACAAGAAGAAGAAGAAGAAGAAGGTGAAGAAGATGAAGAAGAAGAAGAAAAAGAAGAAGAAGAAGAAGAAGACGAAGAAGACGAAGAAGAAAAAGAAGATGAAGAAGAAGAACAGAAGAAGAAACATGAAAAAAATTTAAAAAGTGATGAAGGAGAACATAAAGAAGAAGAAGAAAAGAAGGGAGAGAAGAAGAAAAAGAAAAACGAAAAGAAAAAGAATAAAAACAGGGATTTCCTTCCGCAATCATCTTGGCCAAAAATAAAAAAGAAAATTCATGTTCGACTGTCGCTTCGGAAACAAGAATCTTAGAGAAGTTTGCGAGTCTGCAAACGAAACACACTTTCAAAATTAAAAAAAATACTAAAAATATTTTTTTAACTACAATCAAGGATCTAATTATATTCAACTTGAAACATTAATTTTCATGGAACTACAAACAAGGATCTAATTATATTCAACTGACACTATTTATTTTCATGGAACTACAATCAAGGATCTAATTATATTCAACTGACAATATTTATTTTCATGGAACTACAATCAAGGATCTAATTATATTCAACTGACAATATTTATTTTTATTTGACTGTTGATACAGTTTAAAATATCTGTTTAAAAACAGTATTATTACGTACATAAGACATAAAACAAACTTACGGCCTTAAAAACTAATTTTGGTTATAAAATTTCAGATTTTTTTTGTTAGCATTTTACCATTACTTATTGTTATTATCATCATGATCTATATATTATTATACCAACTTTTTTAATTTTAGTACTTTTTTAATTTGAGTTTGTTATCAGAGCGTGATGAT
>JAUZSX010000021.1:350037-362570 GCA_034780655.1 Idiosepius hallami | reverse complement strand
TTTAAAAAAAAAAAAAAAAAAAAAAAAAAAAAAATAGAAACAAAATAAAAAATAAAATATTTATAAATACTTTGCTGATATTTGTTGTTTAAAGAGGTTTTAACAGTTTTGCTCCTTTCAAGTATTGTAGAATTTGGTGAGGTTTTAATTTTCTAATTGTAGTATTTTCCGCTAGTATAACGGCTCTGAGTGACTACTTGGTAATTTTGATAAGTTAGGATCCAAAAGGTATCAAATAGAAACACCTGAAGAAAGGTTAGAAAAGGTTGCAGAAGTTGGCGTCGAAGACTACATTTGCCATAAATAATTTTGAGAGTAGAGTCGAGTCAGAGTGTTTACGAATAACGACCGAGAGACAGAGATAGAACGAAGCAAAAAGTAAATGAAGACCACCGGCAGCCCGTCCTCCAACAATGCACAACATACACGCTTCTTCTTCTTCCAGTGTAGAGACACTAGTAGTCAAAGTAGTATTTTATCACTAACAATGCTATTTGCCCCTCCCTCCCCCAACACACACAAAAAAATGTAAATATTTGGTAGTCTCCAGCGCCGTGCTTAGCCACCTGGCGGCCCCAACACAGAATGTGCCTTGCAGTCCCTTTACCCTAAAAATGAAAGTTTCACCCCTCAACATACTGGAGACATTATTGACTGTACAAGCGACGGTGGAACATTGGTAGAAGCTCGGGCTCTGAGATCGTATTACGCGAGTTCAAATCATAGTCGTGAATATAACAATGATAAGGATGAACAGTCCGAATAATACTTGTACAAATCTTCAAGCCTCATCCCAAGGATTGTGAATATAGCAATGATAAGGATGAGGACAACAGTCCGAATAATAGTTGTACAAATCTTCAAGCCTCATCCCAAGGATTCCGAAATAGCATAATTTTTTTTTTAAGTTAATTGTTTTTAACAGTGATTACTTTAAAAAATAACACTTGATAACTTTTTTTAAAAATATAAAAACGGCTTGAGAAGACAAATGAACATCACATAAAATTATCAATGTAGATTAAAATTTTAGTGCTAGTAAATGTTTTGTTTGTTTTACGGTATATCAACCTTTTTAGGCCATTTAATGCCAAGAACAATAATTTTTTGATAAATGTTCTTGTCCACGCATGTTGGGTTTTTTTTTTTTTTATAATTAAATGCGTACTTTTTAACCCATAGCTAGAGGAAATGCGCATATTCATACCTTTCCCAAGGGTTAAATTCAATTATGAATGCATATTGAATAACTAGGAATCAAACTTGCTTATTACATTTTTTAAGTCCAACAATGCCACGTGGACTTCTTTGCTGGTAAATGTATAAATAAAACAATGCCATCATTCAATGATTAAAACAAAATAAAAAGATAAAATTTTTAAAAAGCTTAAATGATGCGTTTTAACTGTTTTATTTAATATGTTATATTTCGAAGCTATCACTCCATTTTCATTTTTCAGCATAACAAGAAGTTTGAAAATGGAGTGATAACTCCGAAATATAACATACTAAATAAAACAGTTAAAACGCATCATTTAAGCTTTTTAAAAATGTATTTATTATATATATTATATAATGATTCAGAAGAACTATAATTTATTAATATCAAAGATATTTCAATGGAAAGTTATACATTTTATATAACTTTCCATTGAAATAGAGAATGAATTTTGCTTTAATTCTTGTGCCACTAATAAAATCTGATCTTAGTGCATTATGTTTCTTTGCATCATCAAAAAAATGGCAGAAGCAGCAAGAATAGAAATTTTACATCAGAAATCTGAATACATTTCACAGTTTTCAAAAATTAAATGAACTAAAATATAAAATCAATAAATCAAATATTCTAACTGGTTTTCAATTTCAAATTTAACAGATGCTATTTTCTTTATCATTATCAGTTATCTATTTTGATCGGGGAAGGAAAAAGAATGAAAAAAAAAAAATCAAATTTTTAAAAAATTGAAAAAAAACAAAAAAAAACATGCGGAGGAGTTATTTATGTTTGAGTCATATTCAGAATGGATTAAAGATTCATTTCAAGAAATCTTTTTTTTGTTTTTTTTGTTTTCTCCCCTGCTAACTTGTAAATTGAACATCACACACACACACACAAAAAAAAAAAAATGATTACTTTTGAAAATGAATTTTAAAAGCATTTACTTTCATATTAGAATTTGTCTCCAAGAAAAAGGTAAGCAAAAGAAATGAAGAGAAAAAGCACACAGCATGAAAAATCATTCACCATAAAAAGGAAACATTAGACAAGGATATCTTTTAAAGGCTGTTAATGGAGGGACTTCTTTTTTTTCTTTTCTTTTTATAATACCTTTATATTTAGCAGATTGTTTTGGGGTTTTTTTTTTCATATTTAAACAATAACTTGACAATATTTCAGCAATTTGACTAGCTCAACTTAATGGGCCATATGAGTTAATAAAAGATCTTGACTCAATTTAAAACAAAAAGGAACAAATGCATCTATTCTGCATTATCCCTTTCAGTGCTATTCACATATCCAAGATTGCACTCAAAATCTATAGCTCTTATATTCAATATAGTTTTTAGGAAATAATTTAACAATAAAAAATAATACATTCAGTTAACATTATCGTCATCACCAAAAGCACTTTGAGAAAAATAACAATTTTAAATGTGGTTCCTGTCAATTTGAGAAAAAGGAGAAAAATAGCAATAAAAGGAACATTTATCAAAGTGTTTATGTGTGCATATATATTTATATAAATGCATATAACATAATGGATTACATTTGAATATTCCTTGCTTGAAAGAAAGGATCTTTTTAAAAAGGTATTTAATTTAAGTTAGAAATACATTTTGAATTGGAAAACTTAAGTAGTTTCATTTTTTGCATTAAGAGCATTTAGTTTTATCTGATTCATTCAAAAAATTGTTTTTATTGTTATGTTGTGACAGCAATCATAATCAAAGTGTATTTTTTTTAAATAATAATAATAATAATAATAATAATAATAATAATAAGCACATTTACTTATTTGTTACTATTTATCTAAAATCCAGGGTTTTAAAAATATCAGTATTTAAAACATTTTATTTTTGACAAAAACATCAACACAAGCATAAAGAAAATATATGTGGAATTCATAGAAAATGTATTCTGATTGATTGAAGAAGTAAAAAAAGAAGTTGTTAATAGTTTCTTGTTAATTAGACAGCCTCATTGGGGGAGCAAAATGTAAGACATCATTTGAGATTAATCTGCATAATGAAAGTATTTTAGATCATATCTAATCCTACTTTCTTTTTTCCATTTAACAGGTGAATATCCAAAATTTAAGCCAGGATCAAAAAAAAAAAAAAAAAATTATCTCTAAAAAAATCTTCATTGATTTAAATTGGAGCAGTGGTAAAAGCTTGGACACTGGAATCATGTTACAGGAGTTCAAATCCCAGGCAGATGAAGCTCACTAATCTGGAAGAATAACTTGTGTAGATATAAGGATAACACAGATTCCAAAAACCTGGGTTATTAACCATTAATTTAAGTTTTATAAGAGTAACTCATCTAAGTGAAGGGGATCATTCATTACTATTGTTTCGGGATATAATGAGCATGTAAAACTGTCCTTGTGCCTAACTTGGGTTGGTGCTCAATCAAGTAGGTATATCCTTCCTTAAAAAGAGAATAGAAGTCAAGTGCTTAAAGTGCCCTCTCAATATCAATAGGAAGACCAAAGTATTTTAGTTGTTTTTTTTTTGTTTTGTTTGTTTTTTCCCATGAACCCAAGTGGATCCCAGGAGTGCAATAAACTAACTTACTTCTGTGGCATGAGTGTGCCAGGATGAATAATATTACTTATATGCATCCCAAGTTGAACTAAAAAGCAATATAAGTCAATGTTTTTAAGCAATTCTCAAACAACAATCAGTTCTATTTTTTTTGTTTTTCTAATTTACCGAAATTGATAAAAAGAAAATACTCTACAGATGTAGCGTTATAGTGGACCCTTAATCTTTTACATGTTGTGTTCGTCACAAGGCAGACCATTTAAGAAAGAAAACTAACACCAGATGTTAGATGAAAATATTTGCCGTTTTTATTTGATGCTGGAAAATACACATACCAAGAGGGACACAGACACAACAGCGCTTTTTGTCAAGAGAGAAAGTTGCATAGTTGGTTTTTTTTTTGATGGGTCATGAGGTTGTCATTATTTTGACAGTGAAGTACCAACTACACTTCTCAGCTGGAAAAATGTCTCTCTTTCTTCTATTCTTTCCTTGTTTATATATCTGGTTGACAATACCTGCAAATGCTGACATTTAATGCCGGAAACTCTTTCCCTGCATGAATATATTACACAGGACCATAAACAAAAAGTTCATGAAGCAATTGAAATAAATTACCACTATCTACATTGGGTTATTTGGAAGTTGCCCCTTTATATTTGCTTCTCTTATAAAATCAAACTTTTTTATTATTATTATTAGTCAACTGTTAATCAGTGCTAAACTTCCCTATCAAGCATATGAACACAAATAGAACAACTGGGATTCGACCTCACGTATTACTATTCCAAAGTTTGATTGCCTATTTATTGTTTCAATTAACTTCTCGCATAATTTAAATTCAACAAATACAAAGATGAGGATCTTAGTCTATATAATAAAATTTACAAAAAAAGAAAATATTTGATTTTTGACATTTGTTCCTTCAGTGTGTATCTTTATCATTCAACATCCAAGAAGGAGGAAAATCATATTTTTTTTTATAATTCTTTGTTAAAAAAAAGGATAATATAAAAAAAACTTATAGTCTATCCATTTCTTGACAGAAATATATTGGTAGAATTTCCTTAATCCTTTGGACCCTTGAGGGCCGATATATCAGCCTTAGTAACCTAAGGCAAAAAAGACACACCGACATTTTGACCGTATCATGGTCTTTTAATAGAACAGCTCTGAGTGACTAGTAGAAAATCTGGCTAAGTCAGGTTCCAAAGGTAAGGCCGAAATATTGGTCTGTATATCTTCTTTTATCTCAAGTCACCAGGACCAATGTATTCGCTCTTTAGGGTTTTAAGGGTTAAAACAATTGTTAATCCCATTGATTTTGCATACTTTTCAGTCAAACAAAATATTTGTACTTTCAAATGACTATATTCAATAAAACAGTTAAATGTTACTTATATTCATAAAAAAGATATCTATATACATAAAAAAAAACTGTAAAAATAGTTAAATGCTACTTATATTCATAAAAAAAGATATCTATACACATAAAAAAACTATGCAAAAATAGTTAAATGCTACTTATATTTATTAAAAAGATGTGTATAGAGTATAAAAAGTCAAAGGCTTTGTAATATAAAAATGTATTTTATTTATAGTAGTTAAAGCAACTGATGTAGTTTACTTCAGAAATCTGGGACTTAGCATTGGCCTTAGTATTAGCACTTATAAGCTATATTCTTTGATTTAGTTCCTATGTAAAAATAAAAATGCACATATTAAGTTTAGTAAAACTTAAAATTTTACAAGAACATTTTCAAAGAACAATCAAAACAGGTGTCACCTGCTTGACAGAAAGAAGTACAATTCATGTAGAAAAAGGAAGGAAAAAAGAAAAGGCAATTTATACACAATAAATGCTTCATTGTTAACAAATGACCAGCAAGAGATTCAAAGTAGAAAACTTTTTCCTTATGTCAGTAAATTGCATAAAAAAAATCAATGAAGAAAAAAAAAACATGCAAGAAATTTATAACTTTTTTTTTAATCTCTAGAATTAGGTTTTTAAAATCTTCACTGGTTTTATCTTAGATTTTTTAGAAAATTATACCAAATTAGTTCCTATAGTATTTATTACATACATAAATCTTGCAGAGCAAAGAAGCCTTGGAGTCTATAAGTAACTTTGCACACATCTCCTAGGCAACTGCGGGGTCACCAATAGAATAGGATATTGAATATCAATCATAAAGCAAGAAGGAACAGTTTATGTGCAAGTGTGGATTAATAATAAAATTAAATACTAAAATGAAGACATAAATGCAGCAGGAGTGTCAGTGCAACAAGCAACCTACAAAAAAGTTACACAACAAATTAATGAATCATGGAGGGGGCAAAAAGAAATATCGCTTAAGGGTCAAGAATCAAGAGGAGAAGGAAGAGGAGAACTCTAGATGGAGATGCTTTTTGCAGAAACAAAAATATGTCAGCTGCTGGCACCAAAGATGGCTGAGATTTGAAAATGTGACTAGCAGTCAGTAGTAGCCATATATCAAATGATTTATACAACCGAACAATGAAGAGGACTTTCTGCTTTTCTCTAGTTGTAGTGGTTGGGAGTATTTTCTTTTTTTATTTAGATGGAGCTGAACAAGTGGAAAGTTAGTTTTCTTTAAAAAAAAATTAAAATAAAATAAAATTGTCCAATCTTATAATTTTTTTTATTGCAATAAAAAGCAACAGTTTTGTTTTTGTTTTACATTGTAATAGAATTAAATAATCTAAATTTAGTTATTTTTTCACATTGAAGCTTTACATACATACATACATAGATACAGTTTCAACCAACAAAACACAATAGGCTTTAAGTGGCCGATATATTGGCCCTGGTAACATAAGGCAAAATAAGATACACCAATATTTTGACTCTGATATGTTCCTGTTTCACTAACGACTCTGAGTGACTACTTTGTAGTTTTGGTAAGTCGGGGTTCAAAGTGTAAAAAGAGAGAGAGAGAGAGAGAGAGAAATCAAATAAGATATATCATTCATTAATTGACGAACAAAGAAATTCTTACTATCCAAAACTAATATTGATCATTCATTCTTTATTCCAGTGTGAATAAGTTCTGGTTTAATTGTTTTTATACAAACTCAAACTATAAGTAAGTACTAACCCGAAAAGTAAAATAAAAATAAGAAACAAACAAGTGAGAAAAGAGCACAAAAAGTAAACTTGGTCAAAATGTAATTCTTATTTTAAAGTATATAAAACAGATTCTTTGAAACGCAATTTAAACTTACAGTTTTAAACAAACTTTTTTAAAAAACGGTTGAAGAACAGCAAAAACAGTAAACAAAACAATAACAACACATATGGTATTTATTTCCATTCATTCCAGTGTATAAAAAGTAAAACACTGAGTGACGAAAAACACGTGCAGAGAGAGATGTGTATAATGAATGCAGAAACGTTTTATATGAAACTTTTTCTCATACATATTTTAACAAAACAAATATATACAAATGAAATAACATGTGAATAATCCATCCATATGTATTGAATACGGATAACAATTTAATGATTTAGTGGACTTGACTTGGACTACTAACTGGTCGTTGGTTGATTGGTTGATGTGACTGGTTTACAGGAAAAAGCTATGGTTAATAAAAAAAAAATGCCGTAAAAAATTCAATGAAATTTCTTACTATAGAATTATATGAAATTTATTTACAATAATAACTAATAGAGACGTAGTTTTTACTTTTAGTATGGGGGAGGGTCTATGTAGTTTGTTATTAAAAGTTAGTGCTTTTAAAAAATGGCCGGCAAGTGTGCGCAGTCAGTCAGTGAATGGTAGTAGTAGTGGTTTGGGCTCTTGGTACTGACAATAGTAGTAGTACAGTTTTGAAAGGGACTAATTATCATAGATCAGGCCAGGTGGCGATGACCTACAGAATAAAGGGACATTCACTCACTTCCACTGCCAAATAAATATTTTTTAAAAATCGATCTTTTTCAAACACAAGTCACAAGTAACAGCAGGAGCCTATTTTCTATACAATTACTCACATTTATCACTACTACTATGTACACAGTATGAAATAAAAACTATGACCTCGGGGACAGGAGACGACAACAGACAGCACTCACTACTACCACCAATGGCACACACAACACAGTGGCCATCGTGACAAGGATTAGAAGTAAAGAAGGGACAATTTTGGAGAAAGGGGGTTGAGCTAAAATTAAGGGTTGTAATGCTGCACCACCGGGGAAGAGTAAGGTGGTGGTGATGATGTTTATTGTTAACGGGCAAGGAAGTGAAATTAATGGTGCAGTTTTGTGACAATAAAAAGGGGAAAATTGATTGACTAAAACCAATTAAACAAACAATTAAAGACACATTCGATTTTTTTGGAGGGGGGGGTTGTTTAAAAAATAACGTTTTGATAATTAATAAAATATAAAGAATTAATTTGTTAAATGGACTTGATTAAATTTCTAGTTTAATTTCAACAATGAGTAGTAAAAAAAAATTTCCTTAATCCTCTAGTTTAGCGTTGTGATTTTGTAAATGAACACAGTAAAGTGGGGTACTTTTTAGTCTTGTAAAATGCGGTCAAATTAGGATATTTTTCAAATAGAGTCAGTTTCTCAACCAAAAAAAAACAAAAAACAGGTAATTCGAATCAATATGATATTTTCACAGAAGTGAAATGAACTTTATGGGTGTTTTTTGGTTTGATTTTTTTTTTAAATAATCGATATCCATCAATAATTTTTTTTCTAACATGTTTTAAATGAAGAAGTGGGGGGGAGATATATCGATTATGAAAAACAAAAACAAAAAAAAAACGCCCTTTTAAGGTTTCATTCATTCTTTGGTGAAAGTTTCACAGAATTACCTTTTGGTTTTTTTTTCTTCTAGAGACTCCGTTAATGCCGTACTGGATTTTACAAAACTAAAGTACCCTACCCCACTTTACGGTGTTTACGAAGTCACAACGCTAAACTAGAAGATTATCCAAATTTTTTGGTTTCTTTCACTTTCTTTTTCCTTCATTTTTGTTTGGTTGCCAGTGGTGTTGTTTGGTGTCCTTCTTTCTTTTTTCATTATCTATATGTTGTGTTACTGTTGTGTGTATGACTTGCTAATATCGACAAAATCGATTTCGGAAACAATAAACCTCCTTTAATACTTTTTTTTGCACTACACAAACAGACAATATGGCTTGTTGTTGGTTTGGGCAATATGTGATTTTGTCGATACTGTATTGGTGATTATTGGTGACAATAATTTACAGTGCGTGTTTTGTTGTATAGCAGGCAGGAAGAAGGCGCACACACCACACACACACCAACACAACAGTAACACAAAACACAACACAACTTGTTTTCAAAGTAAATAAAAAAGCAGTTTTGATTTTTACCATTAAATTCTAATCACTTAAAGAAAGAAAGAAATTGAAGAACTTAAGCAAATTATTCAATATTTTTATTGCTATTATTCATAACAGTTTCTAACCACGAACCAGTAGGATAAATTAAATAATAATAAACAAAGATCTTGTTTTATTACCTCAATTCTTTAAATGCTTTTAAACGGAACATTTTTCGCGGTTGAAACCATAACTTTTCAAATAAATGTTTTTTGGTATTTCATGCATGGATGCACTGGCACTGATGATGCACACCAACAGTCAACACCACACACGTACACGACACGAGTACACGACACCCAAAAAAGACAGGGTCACGTCACCAAAATAAGAAAATAAAACTTGTAATTTTAACCTCTCTTAAATCAAAACTCAATTTTAGAAATTGATATTTTAAGTCGTTTAATTTTCTTAATGAATGACACAAATCCCTACAATTTCAAAATGTTTTTTATCCTCAAAATAATTTAAGAAATCCATTATTTTTTGAGTGACAACAAAAGCAAAGCCGTTAAATTATATTTGAATTAAATTATAGTCACCACGAAAATAGTACAAAAAAATTAAGAAAATATAGCCTTCTAATTATTTTATTATTTGGGTCAGATTTTTCAATTTAAACTTAAATAAAAATTTTGAAACTACGACTAAATGACAATTTATTTTAATTGTAACCTAAAATAATTAACTTTTTTTTGCAAAATATTTATTTACTTTCACAGTGACCAACAACCAGACTCACAAGAAGCGACTTAGATCGATCGTTATGGTTGAATTATAGTAAAATGGTTCTTTTTATGACCAGAGACCAAATTTAATTGACCCTAAAAATAAAGACTTCTCTTTTTCGGCATGGTTAAAGGAAGAAATTTTTCGCCTTTTCTTATTTTTAAGATATTTTTTTTTTTAAATCTTTAAATTATCCTAGAAAAATTCTGTCCAAGACCAAAATTCAATGGCTCAAATTTTGTAAGACGTGGAAGAAAAAGGACAATAAATACCGACTAAAACCGCCCATTGCTTTCTTTCTTCTTTATTTTTGCTTTCAAAAAATTATTAATTTTTCAAAACTGTCGTTTATACAAACAATGTATCTCTAAGCTAAAATTAATTTCTTTTAAACCATTTTTCTTGAGAGTAAATCGAAATCGGGTGGAAAAAAACAAAACAAAATGTAAAATCAATAAAATAACAAAAAATAACTTTGTTTTTTTGACGATTCATTTTTCTGTTTAACTTTTTAAAAATAAAAGTTAATTTTTTTTTAATTTTGCGTCTTTATTTTTATGGTCATTTTTTTTAAAGAATCGACGATTAAATTAAATCTTTGCCGATTTTTTTTGGAAAAATTAATTAAAAAGAGTCAAGTGGTTACATATTTTAACAATATAAAAGGATAATATATTTTTTAATTTTTATACATATTAATTCCTAATGTTTTTAAAAGTAAACATAAGCGAAAGAAAAGTCTTTGAATTTATTCTTAAATTGATTGGAACCAATTTTTTGGATTTAAAAATAAAACCCACCCTCAATAATAATAATAATTATTATTATTATTATCTAAGAAGAAAGTAAAAAAAAGTAATCATTATGAAATAATTATAATCGTAGCTTTTATTTCATTAAGATTTCAAAAGTTTTAAAGTATTTCGGTTTTTAGTCAATTTTGGTAAGTGAACTTAAAAGGTCGGAAAGAAAAAAAATTCAAAAACTTTAAAAAGTTTTGATAAAATCCTAAAGAACGAAAAACATTGAAGAATGTCTAATAATTTGTCTCCAAACCAAAACTTTCAAGCATTTTTCTCTAAATTTATAAATATTAGTTTTCTTCTCATTCGTTTTTAGTAGACGACGACGACGACACACCAACCACGGAACATAAACAAAAAGTCAATATGGTTCAGTTTTTTTAGTCTAAAACGGAAAACAAAAAGTTAATGTTTTTTTTAAAGTTTTTTTTTTTATGTTTAATCATTTCCAAATGAAAATTAGAATAGTTCATAAGAAAAATAAATCTTTTAAAATATTTTGAATAATTTTAGTTTGTATATAAGTTATAACCAAAGGAAATGTTGGTTGCTGGTCATCTTTATTTGGGATCTCTCTCAGCTGCAAAAATGTCTTTTAATCCTTTGAACCCCGACTTAGCAAAATTAACAACTAGTTATTTAGAACCGTTCTCTAGTAGATGACCAAACCAAACAAATCTTCTTTTGCCTTAGTTCAGTAGGGCCGATTTATCGGCCATTCGCTTCAAAGGCTTAAACTGAATTTTAAAGACTCGGATCTTAAACTTGTTATTGGTTTGATTTTTTAATAAAAGATAAAATCAAATGGCCCAAATTAGCATTTCTTTTAATTTTTATTTTTACGTCAATCCTTATATTTTAATTGCGTGTGTGTGAGAGAAAGAGAAATGAAGTTGTGGGTTGTTGGTCAAAAAAGTATTTAAATTTACTTGGTGAGCAGAGCAGTCAGTCCAGTCAGTCAGTCAGCACCAACCAAGTTTGGCACAAGGCCATTTTTTTAAGGTGAATCCAATGGTTTTGACTGGGATTTGAACTCGCGTAATACTTCGAGTCAAGAGACCGAGCTTCTACCAAAAAAAGTATTTAAAGGGAAAGAAAAAAAAAAGGGGGGTAGACGACGGACGACGACCGTCAAAGGAAAATAATAAAAAAAGGGAAGGCCCCGCGGGCAAGCACACACACACAACACCAATAGACATTTTTTTTTTTTTACATAACAGTTAAACACTAAACTGTTGAAGAGAACATATATATATTGTTTTCGGCTTGTTGTTCGTACTTACCGATTAGCACTGGAATCTTCTTTCCCCATGACAGCAGTTCTTTCTTAAAGCTGCGCCTTTCTTGAGCACACCGTAAACCTCCGCAATCTACCATGTTGACACGCGCACTGACGTCATCGTTTTCTGCTGCCCACACTCTGGTGACGTATTGCGCAACAATGTACAACGACAACGGCACAAAAAAAAGTGGACGAAGGATGAGGGGGAAAAAATGGGCGGAGTCAAAGAAAAACAAATTTCAAAAAAAATAACCAGACCACGCCCCCTTGCTTATATTACTGCTGTTAGCAATGAAATTAGAAATTGTATTTTTCGTATCAACTTCGTTCCCAACAGATCAAGTATCAGTAAGTCTCCGCACACACACAAAAAAAAAACCCTAGCATTTTCATTGTTTTTTCGAAATCCTTGAGATGAGGTATGATAAATATTTTTAGGGGAATTTTGCGGACAATTGTCCTCATCTTTATTTTTATATATATATATTTTTAAATCACTACGTTTCGACCGGGTGAACCTTCGGTCTTCATCGGGTGGGGATGGAATTGGGTTCATGTTTTTT
>JAUZSX010000021.1:311841-331422 GCA_034780655.1 Idiosepius hallami | reverse complement strand
ATATTCAAAGAAGATTCGGCATTAAATGACCTAAAATGGTTGATATGCCGTTAAACAAATCAATCAATCAATCTATTTTCAATAATTATTAATATTTAGGAAAATCTATTACAGAAATTGCTAAAATAAGACTTACCAATAGATTTATAAAAAGGTACGTGATGAGTAACCATTACATAATACTTATTTATCTTTCATTGTTTTATTTTGTTTTTTGTTGTTTCAGAAAGAGGACAGACTGAAAGAACTCAACGATAAACTGAAAAGGGCCCAAGAGCAAATGTTGGCCATGAAAAAAGAGAACAACATTGCTCTTCAAATGGGAGATGGTACCCTGGGTAATTTTAGTGATAGGCAATACCCACCACCACCTCAACTAACAACAACCAACTGTAATAACAGCAACAATCAAATATGCCAACAAGAAACATCAAGAATGCTTAAAAATGAACCCTCTCCACCCAAGCCAGATATTCCACTTGGAACAATCCAAAATGGAAAAAAGACTGGCCAGATTATTGTAGATTTGAATTCAGATTCTGGACTTGCCAGTGGACCCAAAAGTTGTCTTACGTCAACATCAGATTTAGATCCGTTCTGTTGACACAATTTCTTTGGAGCCTCGTTTCAGAAATAAGAAACTTCAATAATAGAATCTAGAATTCAAAAGAAAAAAAACTATAACTATCTTCATCCTACATCTACAAAAAATAAAAAACTTAAGAAAAAACCAAAAAAAAAAAACCCGAATGATCCTCCATTAAAACAACTTAAAAGCTAAATAAAACTGATCCAAAAATACAAATAACTGGGTTCATTTAATTAGTTATGAAAACTATTTCATCCTGATATTATTGCATTGAAATTCAGAATTACTTCATGAAAACACAATTATTCAAATTCGTAATTTTTTTTTTTATTAAACTTATTTACTAATCTTACTGTAACAGAACGTATGGGTTTTTTTTAAAGCTTTCCAAGGGAGGTAACCAGATAAAACTTTTTTTAATGTAAAAATAAAAAAAGAATTGTTATAATTCATGATATGCAAGTATATTTTAGAGAGGTTTCTTTCTACCTGGATTCAAAATAGGAATGCCCACGTTTTTTTAATAGTTCTGAAACTTGAACCAAAAAGAAAAATCTTAGAAAATTTCCAATGAATTCTATCGACAAAACTATATATTAAAAAAATGGTTGCTTTCATGTTTTTCTATCTTCAGCCAACAGAAATTTTATTTCAAATGCAGTGTTGAAAAAGAAAGAGAGGAGAAGAGAATTTTAAAAATGGTTGACGTTCTTTTAAATGTAAAAAAAATAAAAGAGAAAGAAAAATTTAAGAGTAATTTTTTTTAACTAAACTTTTTATTTTGGTCAATGTTTAACTGTTAACATAAAAAGAAAAAAAAGAATTAATATCTGTAATCTTTTTCAGTATAAAATAAAAATAAGTATAAGAAACTCTCAAATAATTCATAACTTTTTTTTTGGTCAGTTTTACATGCTCATTATTTTAATAAAATAAGGAATCAAAGTTAAAAGCACAAATAATATTGGCCACCATGGTTTGGTTTAATATTATACGTTATATGAAAAGCATTGTTATTAATTCATTAAAAATTACTGAGGTTGTTAAAATAAAAGCTAGGGTCAGCGTAGGGCCTAACATTAATTACTATTATTTAATTAAGCTGTGTAGCTTAGAGCTGAGGCCACTCCTAATATTCATCTGTCTAGGGTGATAAAGAAAATATCTGCATGGATTGCAAATCAGATTCCACTGCCACTTCAGGATTTGGGTTTTTTTTTTGTTATTTTATGGCATATCAACCTTTTAAGCCTTACATTAGGAAGTAATATTAGGAAAACAAAAAAGAAAAAAATTTTTCAAACTTTTCAAAAGGAAAATATTTTTTAGCCTAAGAAAACAATGCTGCAGCCATTAACGAATGTTGGATGATCAACTAGAATTGAAAATCAATTTATATCAGGGGATTTCAAATTAATAATCCTTAAAAGGTTTTTTTTTTTTTTTTTTTTTTAATTCTTTTTAAATGGATATTCAAACAGAATTCTTATTAAAATAATGTCTTTCTCTCATAGTTTGGTATCAAGATATAAAAAGCGATTCACTACCGAGAGATTGCTTGGTTTGATATTTCTAAATAGATGAACTAGATAGAAAATAATGAAGAAAAAAAAGAATGGTAATAATACTGGTAATTCATTACTGATATTTTGTTAGATTTGCCTCACACACCAACTCAAAGGTAGAATTGGTGGAATGGAATCCTTTAGTTTAACTGCGATATTAAATCATTTTTGTCTGATTTTTGACAGTTTTGTTGGGATTCTAGTTGTGCTTCAACTTTTTATAAAAGATGAGACATATAGGAATATGTATTTTTTTTTTATTTCTGGACATGTTTCACTTTTTAGGCATTATCAAGGGAAATGTTATAAGAGAAAGGCAAAATAACAACAACAAAAAAGCAAAACAGATCTGGAAATAAAAAAAATATCATATTCTATTATTTACTTTATGAACCGCACCAACCAATTTTAGCACAAGGCCATTTTTAATATTATAAAAGATGAGACATATATATTCTCATATGTCTCATCTTTTTTAATTTTGTCAGAATATATCTATTATGTACTGAATGCTATTACTGTGCATTGGTCTCTTGGTTAAAACTATGAATAGTCGTTTTAAATAGAAACAGCCTTGAAAGAGCCATACACTGCATATAGTTACCCTTTTATGGTCCTAACTAAATGTTCATTCTCACCCTTTTCATGGTTCTTCTACTCTTGCAACATCATTTTAGAATAGAATTTTAGTTTTCTTTGCCCTGTTTCAAAACAGTGCAGCTCAATATACAAGAATAGGTTTTTGAATAGAAGGGGGTTTATCGTTAAAATGACCAGGCTTTGTGCAAAAGTCAAGGGGGGAGATGAAACAATCAAAATACCATCTGTGACTTTTATGAACAAGTAATCTCTCGAAGAGGCACAAAGTCTCACTGTTCATATGCAAATTAGGTGGGCTTCAACTGCGTGAAAGCAAGCCACTTTAAGAAGCAGTCATTTTGGGAGAGGAAAATCCTTGAAGATTGTCATTGTGAGTTAATTTGCTTTTTTATTGGATTTTTACACAAGCTATTTCAGCGTCGTGGAAAAATTTGACCTGAAGCTGATCCCAGTATACAGTGGCTCTTCTGCTGGCTCATCTGTGGTCAATTGGTTTATGAAGGTGTTTGCAGGCTGTGCAAGGTAAAGCAGCCAGCACTGGTCATCACACTGAGGCTTACACTGTGCTGGTACCGCATACAGTCCTTAGGGCAGACCTCTTCATTGCCTGTAGAAAATTTACTAAGCGACAACTTGAGCTGAGTGAAATGGTGGACATCGGTCAGCCTGGCCAATTTAGAAAAGTTAGCTATGACATTTGGTGGAGCAAGTAACAACATACTAGCGGGTCTGCCAGACAATGCCAGTTGGCTATTGCATCTTCGAGGTTCAATGAGTTTGGGCTGGTCAAACCCATACCCAGGGTCTGGGACATCTTGAATGGCCATGCAGAAACAGTTTCAGCAGCTGTGGAAGCATCCAAACCACTACCAGAGGACCCAAGATGTTTTGGAAGAACTGCAGGCTTGGATTGATAATGGCTGGCTGTTTACATACCCGGAATGAGCTTGGGACTCCAAGAGGACTGATCTCCCTGATGGCCATCCTACAAGAGAACAAGCAGAAGGTCTGACCCATCATGGACCACAATGACCTTAAGCAGAAGGGATCAGATGTGAAAATTTGGACTTGCACAGGGCCTACCTGCAAATATACATGTCTCTTAGTTTTAGATGGCAACCCAGCAAAAGTATGAGACCATGCAACATTGTCCTACATCAATGTCATCTTTGTGAATGAAAGCCTTCTGTCTGCTTAGGTGGTCAAAGGAGATTTTGAGAGCCTCGAGCTGTTGTGCAAGGGGCTGCAGTGTCTGTGAGATAGGTAAAAAGTGCTTGGCTTGCATATGAGCAGTAATGAACAGGGACTATGCAGAAGGAAAAGTGATGACAGCTTGCTTGCAAGACCTGCTGGTCAATCAAACCAGAACCTGTTTGCTTAAAAAAAGGGTAAGCTGAGCATGAAAAGCATCTGGAGCAGGCTGGCAATGGACATAGCTCACCACGAGGCAAAAGATTTTTGACACTTATTAGTATGGTCTATTAAGGTTTGCAGTGTGGCATCTGCTGTATCATCAAGATGGGACCACTGTCATCTATCAGAAAGTGTAGTGTTTTTTCTTTTTATTCAGGTTCTTGTACTATTAGTACTACAAGAAGCTTTCGGCATTATGACCTTCTACCCAAAAATTTTGCCTGTCAATGACTTCAGACAGTTGATATTGAAGCCATTTCAGAAAGCAGTGCTGATAAGTCATTTGGGTGGAGTGAATCATGTTGAATACATTTGTCATTTCTGGACTGCCTAAGCACATGAAATAGCTTTTATGAGCACCCTCTTAGATGAAGGACATAGATGCTACACACATGCTGGCATGAGCTCATACCATCTTGAAGAACTGCACTGCAGTGACAAAGCAGTTGGCACAATGCACATTAAACAAATAAAACAAAACTGAAATATGAAAACAAGAATGAAAAGAAAATGCTGAGAAAAGTTAATTTAATTTCATTCTTAGAATTATAATTCAATATTTAAGATTGGATCATCCAATCTTTTCCTTCTCATAAAAAATGTTCACTTTTACAATAAATCACACCAAATGGAATAAGAAGACAATTTTCACAAAATTAAATATTTTCTTTTCTTTTATCAGAATATTTATTTCCTTGCAATATTGAAAAGGAAGATATTTTCACGTATAGAAATATTCTGCTCCTCTTTTATTAGAATACAGCTTCCCCCCACCCTTCACTATTAATTATTACCACTTACATGTGATTTCTTTTAGATAAATTTCTATTTTGTCTTTCTAACATTTATCTTTTTTTTAATCTTCGGATAAATTCTACTTCACGAGGAGCCTAATTGCCCCAGAGTATAGATCTTGACAGCAGACTTCTGTTTACTGTGTCAAGAGGTAATGTAACAGAAATAACTATACTTTAAAAAAAAAAAAAAGGTTATCCGCCTATAAAATTATTAGTGAATAAACCATTTTAATAACATTAATAAATGCATTATTCACTGATGATCCTGTCAGATTATGATTACCTTTATATAGAAATACATATCAAATTATCTTTTAAAGTTTTTCTATTTGAAATAAATAATAACTTCCCAAATATTTGTCCAATTGACAAAACAATTGAATTTGAAATCAACAAGAGAGAATAAAATGAAAGTTACAAAAAAGATTTGATAGCTGCCTATTATGATTAGCTGCTTTATGAGTGTATATCATTAAAGCAATTATCCTCTTTTATTTTATATAAGAAATGCTTAGCTTATACAGAGAGATGAGCAAATAGAATTCTTTTTACGTATCCAAATGCATCCTATATTAAATAATATATAATACATTATATAATTTCCAAAAGTTTTACAATTAAATTTCAAGATTGATTGAAGACTGGGAGTTTTTATTTTAGATTCTAAAAGTAAAAACAAATTTCATAAAACAAATAAAATAAAAAAAGAGCTCTTAGTTATAATAAAACGAAACAAAATTCTTAAAAAAAATTAATAGAAAAAGAACTCTTTTTTATTGTAAAATGTAACCAAATTCTTTAAAAAATTAATAGAAAAAGAGCTCATATAGTTATAATAAAAACGTAACAAAATTCTTTTTAAAAAATTACAGAAAAAGAGCTCTTTCTTTATTATAAAATGTAACAAAATTCTTTTAAAAAATAAATATATTTATGTAAAAAGTAAATAATAATGATCATGAAAAGCCTTTATCAAATTTAAAAACTAAATTTCAGATTTATTTCATTTTCAGATTCTGACACTAAATTCTCTCTTTATGTAAAAAGATATTTAACAAAACTCTAACATTTAAACATTGACCTGTTGTGCTTGTTGGGTTGTTTTTATTTTTAAATGTTATTTTCTTGTGAACATAAATCATCTGTAGCAGATGTTCCCTGATTCATTGTTAATCAAATTTATAGAAATATTTTTCTTCATTTCAATCTTTTAAATTGACACATGAGGATTAAGGAAAAAAAATTACAAACAAAATATTTTCTGTAAAAAGTAAAAAATAAAAAAAAATCATGCTCTTTTTTTTTCACACACATACATTTCTTTTCAAAATTTTTTAATATTGTTTTTTGTCTGAGATTATGGCCAGAGTTATTTATTCATTATTATTATTTTTATTATTATTATTATTATCACTTTTAGGAATTTTGTCCTCTTTTGTTCTGATATTAAATTTTGAGCAATAATGCAGTCTGACTTTAGGTTTTATTTCATGGTCTCATTTGTTTACAATGACACTTTTTCTTTTTTCTTTTTTTTTGGGGGGAGGTGCACTAAAATTTAATTGCATCACTTAGCTTGTTTTAAATTGATTTTGGTTAATTACAAAATAACATGACACAGCACAACTAAACAACCATTAGGATAATCCTTAAGAACATTAAAACTATAATTGACAACTGAATAGAATTCAATCTACATTAGATATAAATAAGCATACAAAAAAGAACCTCCATAGCTAAATGAACAACTGAAATATGCCTGAAGATAAACAGGAGGGCATTAGCTGAAATATGGTAATATCAAGACAAATGAGGACAATAATTCTAAGAAAAGATAGAATAACAAAAATTGTTGTTTATTTTGGATTGAATGGTTGGCTAATCTGATAAGGGTGCTTATTAAAATGGTTTTGAACTTGGCAAAGTGTTTTTGTATGTTTGTTTCTTTTAATTTGTTTTCTTTTATTCCTAAAAGTCTATTTTTAAAAAAATAGGTTTATCATCAATGATATCTATCCTTCAAAAAGAAAATCGTCAAAATGAAAAATAAAATGTTATCTTCTCCTAAAACATAGAATTATCAAATAATCAAAGCTTCTATCCCTAATGTTTGAATGTGTTTTTAAGTAAGCTTCTATTTGGGTTGTTAATTTGGTAATAGTAAAGCCTTTCACGTAGGACACTACAATGCTGTCAACTAAAGAAGATTCCACTCATACATTGTAGAGTTTGTTGGATAATTGAAAGTTGAGGTAGTATAGCATTTAAACTAAACAAATCCAAAAGTTTTTCTCTTAAGAAAGGAAATCAAAATCATTTAGTTTTGTAGAGGGGAGACAAAGAAGACCTAGTGTGCCTGAAAAGGAAGCAAAAAGCTTGGGAAACTGGCTTAAATAGTGCCAACCAGATTCAGGAAATCTTTATAGGTGTGCCTCCATAAATGGGGCAAAAGGTTTTGACCCTTAATAGTGTGGTCTATTAAGGTTTGTACTGTGGCATCTGCTGCATCAGCAAGATTAGACCACTATCATCCATCAGAAAGTTTTGTCATTGAGTGTAGCAACCTGTCGAAGACATTGACTGACAATGACACTGGGTTTACTAGTGAAGAGTTAAGGAAGTTAGCATGGGGCATGTATACATAGTTTAGGAAGTTAGCATGGGGAATGTGTACATATTTTTATCTATTACAATTGATCATTGTCTGCTACAAGGAAAATACAAGATATAGAGTCTACAATGCCTATGGTTTTATCCCCTCATCTTGTAAACGAATTTAAAATGAGCATAGTAGTAACAATGAAAAAGACTATTATATATATAATACAAAATACAGACAAATACAACCAACTAATTCAAAATGAAGTGACGAAATTATACAGAAAAGCAACTCCAGAAATAGAAAAACAAATTAATGAAGAAGCTAGAACAATTGCATCAAAATTAAATATTGCAAACAGAATTGAAAAACTATACAAAAGAGAATGTTTCATAACATAAAAAAAACACAAAGAGGACTTTTTAAAAAAACCATCAGTTAGATTAATAAACCCAACGAAGACGAACATAGGAATTATTAGTAAAAAAATATTACAAGACATATGCAGCACTTTAAGAAACGCACTAAACATAGATCAATGGCGAAATACAGCAGAATGCATAAAATGGTTTAATGAAATAGACAACAAAAACAATTGCCATTTTATAAAATATGATATAAAAGATTTCTACCCATCTATTACAGAAACCACCTTCAACAAAGCCCTAATTTTAACTAAACAATATATGGATATATCTACAGAAAACATAAATATAATCAAATCAGAAAATCCATATTATATTACAACTTAAATATATGGGTGAAAAAAAAACAATAATAACAATTTTGATGTCCCCATGGATTCTTATGATGGGGCAGAAATAGCAGAATTCATAGGAATATTAATTCTATATGAATTAAACAAAATAGACCTTAGTTATCACGGACTTTACAGAGATGATGGATTAATCATATTAGAAAAAACTACACCACAACAACAAGAAAATATTAAGAAAAATCTAAATACAAAATTTAAAGAACTAGGATTTAAAATAAATATCAAACCTTCTACAAATTTAAAAATAGTTAATTTTTTAGATATTACATTAAATTTGAATAATAACACAATTTCACTGTTTAAAAAACAAAATTCTAATCCTATAGACATACACAATAATTCTAACCTTCCTGTTAGTGCGCCGTTCTAATCCAGCTTTCTTGACTTCAGTGTATAGAAAGCTAACTTTTATGGGTATATACGTAAGGTGAGATTCATTTTGTCCCCTTAAATGTAAAATTAATCTAATTAAAATGCTAACCCATAGGGCTCTAAAGATTTGTTCTCCTGAATTACTCAGTCGGAAAATCGATATTAAAAATATTTTGGTAAAGAATGGTTTCTCCTCTGATATGATTGGTAATATGTGACTTTAACGGCATCAAACATTTGATTGTCAAAAGATGACCTGTGTACTTCAGACTCCCCTAGTTAGGTAGGAAGAGTGATGCTATCTCCAAATGAGTCTTACAAGCAGTGGAAAAATGTTTTTTCTCTGCCGAAGTACGTACGATTTGGGGTACAAGATCAATGATGAAATCTAGCCACAAAGACGTTCGCCCCCCCCCAAATTAATATAATTTACAAATTTTCATGTAGTTGCGGACACAGCTACATAGGCAGAACTACACAAAGGCTAGATGCCAGGATGAAACAACATGTACCCAACAAATTATATAAAAATCAACATAGGGGCACGCATAGTATTACTAACACATACGGGTCAGCAATTTGTGAACACCTTATAGATAATCCTGTATGTGCGGATAATTTTAGTGTTGACCATTTTTCCACACTTTCTAGGTCACACTCTATATTTCCTTTAAAGGTGCTGGAGACTATTTACATTAAGTCCCACAGACCATCTCTGTGTAAACAGAAGGACTGTCTGTTGGGACTTGCTGTGATTTTATTCTTAAGTTTTAATTTATTTTTTGTTAGAAAAGACTTAGAAGACGCTAAAAAACGGAATTTACAAGAACACGCGCAGATAACATGAACAAATTATCCGGACACCCCACCTCACTTGCGACAGCAGAAATGTCATCTATTATATCTACTGCACAAAATGCAATGGAGGGGGGTATTTGGGCGAGACCGGACTTAAATTTCGATTGAGGTTCAACAATCACCGAATGGACATAAGATCTAATTCGAGATTTTCGACCATAGCAAGCCACTTTAACAAATCCGAACATGATATAGAGGATATGAGATTTGCACTCATAGACACGGGCTTTACAACTGCCAAGACCCGAAAGATCAAAGAAGCCGAATGGATCATCAAATTAGATTCTAAAAGAAATGGCCTGAATAAAGATATTGGATTTCTGCAGCCATATAAATACATTTCAACGGTGAATGACACTAACCCTTAAAAGAGGATAGGCTGAAAACACTCCCCAGATAAATAGGTCTCAGCAGTGGGAAATTGTAAAGATATGAGTTGTTCCCCTTAGACAGGCCCTCTCTAATAAAAGAATTAAAATATAGGGACTCCCTTCCCCTACCACTTCCTGAATAAACGACCCAGCTAAATGGCTGTGTTCAAATCAGCTCCCGTGTTCTGTGTCTTATATATCTTTATAAAAGATAACAAATTGTATTATTAAATGGTGGCAGCGGTAAAACCAACAATGGAACACGCAACACAACTATAAAAAGACACAAGGAGGAAAATATTTACAAGAGCCCAAAAAAACTTTACCCGGACGACTATAAAAAAAAAACGCACGTGCGAACCCTAAAAGACGCCATCTTGGATTTCTCGTTAAAACCGTGAGTTGTCGTATTCATTCTCTTTCACTTCCATAAATTGTTGCAAAATGATGTCCAGTCACTCAATGGAACCGCACATGAGCTGGGAAACAGATAATTTGGTGGAATACTTCAAAGTTTTTAAGCAGCAATGCGAGTTGTTTTTCTCCGTAAGATCCATTGAGGAGAATAAACAAGTGGACTACATACTGTTACTGTCAGGCAGGGAAGGCCTGAGAAGATACAACTCTTGGTCATTCGCTAACGAAGCGGACAAACGAAATCCGGCGGTGATTTGGAGAAAATTTTTGGAGCAAATAGAGCCCCAAACTAATTTCCGAATTGCCCGATTCTGCCTACAAAAATTCGCTCAGACGGGCACTGAAAGCATCGAGGATTTTCTCGCAAGATGCAAGCTCCAGGCGCAGAAATGCAAGTTCAGAGACGAGCTCGAATTTGAGGAAAGAATTATCGAACAAATAATCATAGGAACACGTTTTCCAGAGTTACAAAAAAAACTACTGAGCAAGAACGAGACCGTTCCACTGTCAGATGTGCTCAACACGTGCAGAAGTTATGAGGCTTCAGTCAGCCATATGGAAAAAATGAACGAGCTGAAAAAAGAGGAAAGCCACATAAATGCTATAAAACACAAGACTGAAAGCTTCGGCGTCTGTGATAGATGTGGTCGTCAACACAAGCCAGGAAATTGTCCTGCACGAGGCAGTACTTGTTCTGCATGTGGTCGGAAGAACCATTGGGCCAAAGTGTGTCAGACACAGACATACAGAAAGAACACGAACAGGCAGCTAACCAAGCGCAAAAGAGCTGAAACAGCACGGGACACAGGAAAAAGCCAACAGAGCTGCATCAACGTGCAAAATGAAACAGAGATAGCAAGTGACTTCGAGAGAGTGACATTTTACTCAGTGCATGAGCATGAAGAAAAAACATCCGAAACAGAAGCATTTGCTAATCTCGACGTTGCACTCCCAAACAGGCCAGGCACTCACCAGCTGAAAGTAAAAATAGACACCGGGGCTGAAGGAAATGCGCTTCCATTACGTACATTCCGTCAAATGTTCCCCGAATGTGTGGACCAAAAGGGACATCCACGTCCTGGAACGACGCGAAAAGAAACCGCTATTCTAACAGCCTACAATGGCTCCAAGATCCCACAGCACGGATCCATTATAATCAAATGCGCCTATAAGGGCTTATGGCAAAACATAAAATTCTATGTGGTAACATCGAATGGACCTGCCATCATCGGACTACCTTCACTCAGAAGCTTAAAACTAGTAAGCCTACACTGCACCGTCAGAGAAACCCAAAAGCCGATTGATTCAATCGAGGATCTAAAAGAGACCTATCCTGACCAATTTGATCGCATAGGACATTTCAAGGGTGAATATCATATTGTACTAAAACCTGACAATCACCCAGTGATCCATGCACCCAGGAAATGCCCTATCCACTTAAGAGAGGAAATCGAGAAGGAACTCAAGTCCATGGAATCCCAAGGCATTATCCGAAAGGTGACTGAACCAACCGAATGGATCAGCAGTATAGTTTACGTGAGGAAAAAGAACGGAAAGCTTCGCCTATGCTTAGACCCCAAAGATCTCAACCGAGCCATCATGAGATGCCATTACAAAACCCCTACAATGGAGGAGTTAGCACACAAGCTATCGGGTGCACAGTATTTTTCGAAACTGGATGCCAAAAATGGATATTGGTCCATACCACTCGATACGGAATCCCAGCGACTAACAACGTTCCACTCACCATTTGGAAGATTCTGCTTTCAAAGAATGCCATTTGGGCTAGTGATGTCGCAGGACGTATTTATGCAGAGAATGGACATGATACTGGAAAAATGCCCAGGGACGATCGGTCTAATAGACGACGTCATTGTATATGGAAAAACCAAGGAGGAGCATGATCTCAACCTCCGCAAGCTGATGAAGGTAGCGCAAACCGAAGGGTTGTGTTTTAATAGTGACAAATGCGAAATTGATAAGAAACGCATAGCATTCTTTGGAGCCATCTACGACAAAGATGGGATCAAACCCGATCCAAGCAAGGTAGAGGCCGTAAAACAACTACCCAGTCCCACCAATGTAACAGAACTGCAAAAGGTGCTAGGCATAATCACCTACTTAGCGCCCTTCATTCCACATTTATCTGAATTGACGGCACCCATGAGGGATCTTCTCAAGAAAGAATCAGAATATCAATGGACAGCCAGTCACCAGACAGCACTGCAGAAAATAAAGGATCTGATATGCCAGGAAATGTCTCTCGCATATTTCAACCCATCAAAGGAAACAAGCCTGCAGGTGGACGCCTCCAACAAAGGATTAGGCGCGGTACTCATGCAAGAGGGAAAACCAATCGCATTTGCTTCAAAAGCACTCACAGAGACAGAACAAAGATATGCGAATATAGAAAGAGAGCTACTAGCTGTCGTTTTTGGCTGTGAGCGTTTTAAAACCTATTTGTATGGATGTCAGTTCAAGGTAGAAAGCGACCACAAGCCATTAGAGATGATCAGTTTAAAAAATCTAATTTCAGCTCCCCCTCGATTACAACGTATGCTTCTACGCCTGCAGGAGTATGACCTGAGCATCACATATCGTCCAGGCAAAGAGATGACCCTGGCAGATGGATTCTCCCGACTACCAAATAGGAAAAACAAAGAAGAGATCAACCTCAACATAAGAGTGGATTTTGTTCAGTTCTCCACTGAAAAATTAGCACAGATCAAGCACGCAACCACAGCCGACCCCATACTCTGTGAACTTAGAGAAACCATTCTGCAAGGTTGGCCTAACACTTGCCGGGAAGTCAACAGAAATTTGCGGCCATATTGGTCCTACCGAGATGAGCTCTCCATTGAAAATGGCATAATACTCAAAGGTGACAGAATTCTGATCCCTACATCCATGCAACCCGAGATACTGGAAAAGATACATTATGGGCACCAAGGGAGTGAAAAATGCAAGTTAAGAGCCAGAACGTGTGTTTTCTGGAGCGGCATCAATAACGACATTGACAGACTAACACAGCAATGCAACACATGCCAGGAGCTCCAGAAATCTCAAACTGCAGAAACCCTCATGCCACATGAGATTCCGGTGCGACCATGGCAGATCCTAGCCACGGATATCTTCCACCTTAATGGAGGTAATTACCTTCTAGTTGTGGACTATTACTCCAAGTACCCATTCATCCGGAAACTAAAGGAATTCTCCAGCAAGGAGGTTATTGGTCTCCTCAAGCAAATATTTGCTGAGCAAGGAATCCCCGAAAGGCTTATCAGCGACAACGGCTCTCATTACAGCTCCCAGCAGTTCAAAGAATTCGCGAGAGCATGGGACTTCGAGCACATTACTTCCTCGCCCAGATACCCACAATCGAACGGAATGGCAGAACGTTGTGTTCAGACCGTCAAAACGGCCATGAAAAAAGCCATGTTAAGCAACCGAGACATAAACATGAGCCTATTGTGTCTCCGATCCACCCCAGTAGATCATATTATTCCCTCCCCGGGAGAATTGCTGTTCAATCGCAAACTAGTCAGCAACCTCCCCACCAAATGCACCAACCAAAACGTCCGGAGGGAGGAAATCCAGAATCAACTACTCCAAAGACAGTTGTCTCAGAAAGGGCACCATGACCTACACGCCAAGGACCTCCCTGATCTTAGCACAGGACAACAAGTGTATATACAAGATCAAGACTCGAGAAAATGGACGCCAGCCATCGTCAAACAGGCCTGCGCTGAACCGCGTTCATACGTCGTCGAGACCCCTTCAGGGCAGAGTCTCCGCAGAAATCGCAGGCACCTCAAGGAAGTTGCCCACACACCCAACACTACATCAATACCAGACATGCACTCTGAGGAAACTCAAAGCACCAACATAAGCGTCTGCGAACCACCTATGGAAGCACAGAGCCCTGCACGTACAACACAAGCAAATGTAGAAACTACTACAAAATCAGGTCGGATTATCAAACCACCCAAAAGATTCGACCTGTAAGAAACTGTTAAAAAAAAGAACTCTTTCTGGTAAAAGAGGGATGTAAAGATATGAGTTGTTCCCCTTAGACAGGCCCTCTCTAATAAAAGAATTAAAATATAGGGACTCCCTTCCCCTACCACTTCCTGAATAAACGACCCAGCTAAATGGCTGTGTTCAAATCAGCTCCCGTGTTCTGTGTCTTATATATCTTTATAAAAGATAACAAATTGTATTATTAAACTCACACTCTCTGTTGTAATGTATATAAAACTGCCACTATTTATATGATCAAAGTTATTTTTTGTCACATCATTTTCAAAGAAATTATTAAATACTTTCCGGAAAGAGATGTGATAAATATTTTTTAATTAGGTAAATCAAATTTAGATACATTATATCAGAGAATATTTATAAAAATAATTCTTATCAAAAATGTTGTCTGGAGTTTTTAATGCAAATGGCTAAAACCTGAAAAACAAACCAAAACTAAAAACAAACAAATCAAATGAATAAATAAAGACAAACACAATTATGATCCATGCAGCTTAGGCTTGCTTCAATTTATTGCTAGACTAGGGTTGCTCCAGACAGTGGTCATGTGACAACAACTGACCAATGAAACTCAGGGATCCCAGAAATACTGGAAGCAGCTTTTGTTCAGCAACACATACTCAGTAATGTAGTAAGTACATAGATGATATCCAGTTGATATGCAAGTGAGGGCATTTGTGTCAACAGATGCCCCAAATGACCGATACACTACTATCATAGTAGTTGTGGCAATAATAGTATGGATAATAGAATAGTTTTAAGAAGTAGTGATAATGGTAGTGAAAGTAATAGTAATAGTTATGAGACAAGTAACAGTGAATATCATTTCATGAAAATAAGATTATGACAAAAAAAAACATATTGGACATTTGAAATAACCAAATACATTGGAAAAAGTTTTATTCATGAAATGACAATAAAAGGAAAGAATTGTTCAGAGACAAAGAAAAAAGAAAAAAAAATGCAATTAAAAGAAATATTTTTCAGAGAAAAAAATTAAGAAAAAAAAATGTTCTTTTTGGTGTGCTTTTGTTTTGTTTTGTTTTCCGATTACAGAAGTATTTCATTTATTTATTTTCTGTTTGAACTTTTTGCAAATTAATATTTAATTTTAGGTACAAGATTTGTATTCTTTTGGCAAATGGGAAATAATTTCAAGACATTTTCTACATTTTGTGTCCATTTTGAAGTATTCATATAAACACTAATCTAAACTGAAAAAATGGATGTTGATATTTCTTAGTAACAAATGAATTTTCTGTTGAATTAATAAAAAAATATTTAATCATTAATAATCATTGTGATTAACCCTTTAATATTCCTGGTTTAAGAATCTAAATTTTATTAAAGATATGTGTAGAAAAAATGTTTAGAGCCATTTATAACATTAGATATTTACTGAGGATTTTAGATCTATTTACAAGTGTGTGTTACTATTTGTGTAATTGAAAAAAAAATGGCCCATATTGTCAGAATGTGAATGTATTTGTGCGCTTATGGAAGTATGGTTAAAATTGCATGGACTTATGTTTATGTGTTTCTAACATTGTTTAGTTTAGGGCAAGATGAGATCATTTGTCACATACAAAGTAAATTTGTAGTTAAAATCAATTTGAAAAATAACATTTACATGTGAAGATTTAAATCACAAACCCTAATTTTATTTTTGTTCATGTAAAACTGAGCAAGAAAAATAATTGTTTCTTGTACAACAAATATATTTTTGGTCTTTCTTGCCTGCTTTTAATGATATACCATTCAATCTATATGTTAAAATAGTCGGAATTTGAAAGTAACTTTCACCATAAAGATGAGATTGCCAGGAAAGAGAAATAAAATTTGGACAAATTAAAGAAAAGAAAAAGGAAAAATTAAAAAAAAGAAATTAATAAAAAAAATAAAAAAAATTAGAGGTGAAAATTTGAAATAAAATAATAATGGTAACAAAAAACAAAAAAAAAAAAACAAAAAACAAAACAAAACAAAAAACCATAAAAGTTAGACATACACATGGGTATACACACACAGATATACCAGAGGGTAAGAGAGGGAGAACATTTTAGTATGAAAGTAAAAGAACAAGGTTCATAAATAGTAAATATATTTAGGTGGAAGCAAAGGATATATACAAGGTATTCCAAAAGTCTTAGGCACAATTCAAGTCCTCATATCTTTTTTAACTATGAATGATAGTAAGATAAAAGTGGTGCCATTTTTAGCTAAATGCATTCAATTTTTCTGGTAAGGCTATTGAGTTTTTAAAATTTTTTTTCCCAGGTCCACTATTAAATAGTTCTTGAGATATTCAATCTAAAAATGTGCTCAAGACTTTTTGGAACAACCTGGATATTAAAGGACCATCAGAGAGTGAAATAGGAGTAGAATTTGTTTTTCTTTTTTAATGTCTCTTATATTTTGGAAGACAAGGTACCAACATGAAACAAAAACCTTGCAGATCTAAAGAGATTTATGCATAGGACAAATTTCCATTGGTAGCCTTGTAACCATTAGGTTTCTAAAAAAAGAGAATTGTGAGGAAGACAGAGCAAGAAAGAGAAGGGAAGAAATATAGACACATACAACTAAGTTGCTACCAACATTTCTCCCAACATAAATTCTATGAGCAGTTATTTGAATAACATGTGAGAGTAGTAGCAATCTGAAAGTGTCTCCTGCTTGGCAGGGCTCTTTTCATTGGTCAGTGTAGCACCTGGGGTAAAGGACTGGTTGAGGCAGGACCAAATAGAACAGGTTGGCACCGAGCTATCTATGTATATATGTATGATATGTATTTCAAGGTGCCCAAGTAAACATTGAAGAAACTGAAGTGGAATGAGAGGGATGGGAGTTAACACATAAAAATTAAAAAAAAAAAAAGATACAGGATTATAGTGAAAAGGAAATTGTCTTTTTGTTTTTGGTTCTTTTGTGTTTTTTTAAATTTTTTTGGGGTATTTTTTGGCAAAATTGACAATGAGAAATCTCAGGAGGTGTTTTTGTTCTGTAATTCTAAGTTAGCTTCAACAACAAATGATGTCTAAACTGATTGAGAGATTCTCATAGTCAGAGTCTGTTTTTAGATTGAAAATAAAATTTTTTTAAAATTACATATTAAATAATTTTATTATTTCCTTAAATTTGTAGAGTAGTAGAAATGATGATGATAATAATAATAATAATAATAAAATGATAATAGTCCTTCAAAATAAGATTGAAAAAAAAAAAAAATTAACATTATGATAATCCTCCTTGAAATAGATTAGAATTTGGCTTTGCGAAAGATTTTTTCATTTTTTTTTTTTATTATTTAGTTTATTAAAAATGTCATCTTTCACAAACAGATTAGAAATTGTTGAAAATAAGACATATTTTTAGGGATAACCTCCTTGAATAGATTAGAATTTCTCACACAATAAGGGAAAAAAAATTCAGGGTTGTTCACCCCTAGATTAGATTCCAAACAGTATACAAATATCAAGTGGTAGTAACCAGGACAGAAAATACAATAATAGTCATGATGATGATGATGATGATGATGAGAATAATGATAATGATAGTGGTAGTAATAATTATAATCATAATAATAATAATAATAATAATAGTAATAATAAAAAAAATAATAATAACAACAGAAAAAGGATGGGAGACAACAAACGACAATGGAGAGACAACAGTTATGGCAACATAAAGAAATACAAAAAAGTTGAAAATAATAAATTAAAAAAAGTACAAAACGGAACCAAAAAAAAAAAAAAAAAGTAAAGTAATAAAAACAGAAAAAAAAAAAAAGAATGATACAATTGAAAATAAAATATTAAAGAAAAAGTTTCAATGAAGGTTTGTTCTATAATTTAGTAAAAATAAAGCAAGATAAGTAAAGGCGCCTTTAAAGCCAAGATTTTCTTTGAGTTTGGGCATTTGATTATATAAATGTGTCAATAGAAGTGGAAATAAGTGTAATGTGTTTTATGAAACAAAATGAGTTCTTTTTAGAAGACATCAATGATTAAATGATTGAAAGCTAATCATGACTTGACCAATGTCATTACTAAATGATTAGTAAATACAAACATTCAACTATTTTATGAATAAATCCATAGTATCAAGACTAATAACTATAGATTACTTGATAATAAATGATACCTGACAGTATAAAAGGAAAGTTCAGGATGAAGAGATCATTTTAATTAGTTTGCTTGGTTTGCTGCCTCTGTGAGATACTAATAGATACATCCCCCATTCCAAATATGAAATATGACGGGCAAACCGATTGTCAGTATTTTTTAGGATACAGGATATTTTTATTTTTTTTATTTCATAAATTCTAAAATCTAAGAAATTAAAGTCTATAAACTTAAAAAACTGGTTGAGTGATTAAAGTCATTATGTAAAATAAAAAAAAAATAATTAAAAAAGCCAATAAAATATGGATTTCTTATTTTCTCTTAGGAAAACAAAAGTCAACAAAAAAAGTTAATAAAATTGATTTTTGAAAATAACAAAAATAACGTCAAACTATATAATCTTTTAAATATTTGAAAATGGCTTTTTCTAGATATTTAAAAAAAAAAATCAACAATTAAAAAGATGCAGTATCTAAAGAAAAAGAAAAAAACAGTTTTGGTTTTTTTATATCGATTCATTTGTTAGAAATCTGGCACAAGACCATAAATTTCAGAGCACCCATGAATATTTCTCGACTGAACAGAGTGAATAGAAGGAAGTGTATGAATTTAGGAAAAGGCAAGGCATTACTAGAAACAAAAAGCTTTAAATTTTTTAATGAAATCAAAGAGAAATGGAAATTATCTTATTGATGTATTTCTTTTAAATTCAAGTTTTAAATTGTTTGTTTGATGAGAATAAACCAAAATAGCAAAGAAGTTTTATTTGCAAAGAACAGCAAGAAATATAGAAAACTTTCATGAATGTTCGTTATATTTGATGAACATCATATTATTCACCGGTGGAAAATCCAGTAAAAATGTTCACATAAATTGGTAGAGATTTAAGACCTCCCTCCCCCATTTCCATCTTCCAACCTAAAATCTGAACATTTTTTGGGCTCAAAAAAAAAAAAAAAAAAAAATCAAACACAGTTCATTCCTAACAATGGAGATTACTTTTGTTTCCCCCCAAAAAAGTTTTGCGTGGGTGGTTTTGTTCAGTAATTAGCTGTAAGTT
>JAUZSX010000021.1:300132-310132 GCA_034780655.1 Idiosepius hallami | reverse complement strand
AGTATTTTGTGTTGCGGGTTGCCATTTATTCATGATTCATAGATTTCTATTAGAGACGTTCAACAAGAGACATTGAAGAGGCTTAACCAAGCATACATTTGCATTTCCATTCAACCAAAACCATTCATAAGAGCAGACAATTTAATGACAACAGAAAGGACGGACAGACATGAAGCTAAGTGAAATGAATCAGAACCAAACATTTTCACAGTCCACATCTTTCACTGCTTAATCATAATAAAAATTAAATAAGGTAAAAAATTCAAACCACAGAGCTACAATGGTCGAGGCTTAACACTAAAACTTGAAAAACATTCAGAATCATCTAGATAAAACATAAAAGCATATTTGATAAGACATTTTTTCATCGGTTTCATTTTGAGGTAATATGTAATTATGATGAAGGTGATAATAAATTATTAAGAAAAATCCAGATTTACTTTCAAAGGATTTGGAGCTCAGTTTGAAGGAAGAGGTGGAGGAGGATATCTTTAGGGGTGGGGTTGAAATTAAAAAAATAAAATTGCAAAAAATAAAATATGTATACATATATATATGCGGAAATGTTTATATATATATTCATATATGCATTTTTCATTGTTTTTGTCTTAGAATTTTATTTTGAATATCATTTTAAAGCTGGAAAGGTAAAAAGCAAGAGGGGTTTGATTGAATCTAAAATGGTAGAAGCAGGAAATTGAACAAAGACGGTTAAAAAAAATGATAAGGAGAAAATGAAAAAATAGATATATAAATATATATTTCATTAAACTTCTACTGTATATAGTTAATAGCCATTCCCAGATATTATTTTTTTAGATTTTTTTTTTTTTTTTGATGGGGTATTTTTTTTTTTAATTGATGATAAGTAATGTACACAACCATTGTTTTTTAAGATGTGATGAGGGATAGTTAACATTTCTACACAGACAAAATATACATATATAGAATTTACATTATAGGTAACACCATAACCACACTTTGATAAAGAAGTTTTTTTTATTTTATTTTTTTAACTGACTTATCTTTTGAGAAGAAACTATTCAAATATTGAAACTTATATAATGATGCAATTATCAAATATACTTGTCTAATATAAAAGCAATAAACAATATTTCAAATATTAGAGTTTATCCTTTTTTTATAGTTGCAACCAGTAGATGTACAATATAAATACCTAAAAATATAGATGTTATAATCATAAAATAAAATTAAAAAGACTACGTGATTTTTTACCAGAAAAAGGTTAATATATCGTTTGAGTAAAATGAGTTATATTTTCTCCAGAATGGAAGTGCTAGGTAGAAATGATTAAAAAATCAAATTCAATGGAGAAGAAAAAATGGAAAAGAGTTAAATTAAAACTATTTACTCTAAAAACATTGCTCAAAACTTTTAGCAAGAAACAAGAAATGGGCATACAAGAGTTTTTACAAAAAATTGACAAAATGCCCCTTTCATGGGCAAAATCAAAATGACTCTGGACTGAGAACAGTTCTTGTAAAGAGTTTTGAATAGTGATCATATTAAGTTTAAAAATAATCTTAAAAAAAAAAACAAACGTTTTGGTTGCTGGACCATAGCACCTTTCAGCAGAATTTGTGAGTGATTATGAGTGGGTGTGTGAGGGGTTTACAGGCATCAGGGGGTGATGCCTCTGGTAACACTCACAAACACTTTCTGTGGAAATGGTTTAGTTTTTGTTTCATTAAGGCAGCATTAGAATTTTAGAAGATGAAATTTCTTTAGTTTTTTTTTTCTTTTGTTATTTTTTAAAAACTAAATGATTTTTTTTTTAGGTTTAATCTTAACTTAGATTTAAAGTTAATCCAGGACACTGGATTTTTAAGAGCTTTGTTTAGTCATCTGAAGCAAAACTGGAAACCTTTATTAACAACTGAAGTTTCTATTCCTAAATCATTATTTGGTTTTAATTATAAGAGGTGATCCATTTGGTTGAATTTCAGTATAAATTAGAAATATCTTTGTAAGAGGGGGAAAAATCAAACACTTAAAATAAAAATCAATAATAGATACAGTAGAATGATAAGTTATATTATAGTTTAATAATTACAGCAGTAGAGTTAAAAGGATTATATGAATTGACATTTATAGATATATTACAATTAAGTTTTAAATTGTAGTAATATATTAATGCAAATGTTGGCAGTAAAAGAGGGATTAACTTTATATTTAGGTAAACTTGATTATGCAAATAATATTACTTTTAAATATTGTTTGACTTGTGTGTTTTGATTAAAGCTAGTTTTTGAAAAAAAATGTCTTGAAATATAGTGTTTGATAATTGGATTCAAAATTCTCATGGGTGTATCTAGTTTGCAATAATATGGATATTCTTTTCTAAATACATTTCATTTCTAAAATGATAAAGAAAATTTAGTGGCATTTTGATAGATATTTGAGTTGGAACCTAATTCTAAGATGCTTGGCTAACAAAATCTTGGATAAACAAGAACTCCAATTTATTCTGATTCATGTAACTTCAGTGACTGAGAATTTAAGAACAAAACTGCATATATTTGGTATAAAAAGATTTCATGAAAGTTAAGAGTTGTGAGCAGAAAAATGATATTGATGTGTGAAAAAAAAAGAGGCATAAGAAAGAAAATTTGAAAAAGATGAAAAGTAAAGCTTTGTTTAGTAATGCCAGTGAATTAAAATGTTGAACATTTTGGTCAAGTCATGAAAGCAAACAGGATTTTATAAAGCAGTATAACCACCATTAGAAACAAATAATAAACATTATACCCCCCCCCCCTTTTGGATGAAATGAATTTAGTTTTAAAAAATAAATACATTAAAAATGAAAACAACAGTCAGAAATAAAACTGTGAATTATTATCTTTATGAAAGGAGTAATAGTAGTAGTATCAGTATTTAAATAAGTGTGGAGCTACATAAAGCAGTTAGATACATAAACCATCAAATGGTTCCTTGGCTTCTGTTTTTTTTGTTTTTGAGGATATGTCTCTGTGCATGGTACCCTGGCATAAGGAAAGGAGGGTGACCATTTTGGTTGGCGCTAGTGCAATAGCAGTGAGAGCACAGCCAGTCAGCAACTGAATCTTACTAAGGGTAGCAAGGCATGAAAGGTATGGAAGATATGATAACTGTGACAATGAGAATGGTGGCGACGACGACAACATCTCCAATGTTTGTATATCAGCACCTTAGGAGTAGTATGAATTAGCTATGAAGTGGGTGTGAACCCTCCAGCACAAACAATGATTAGAATGTTACAATAACAAGGAGCTGGGGTAATTTTAGGGAGCAGTGGACCTCTGCACTGTAGACACCTTTAATAATGATGCGCATCTATAGATATATATATATAGATGTAGGGGGAGAGATAAATTGATTTTGATGATGCTTGGTTAGAGAAGCAGTGATAACTATAGTTTTTTTTTTTAATATGCATATACAAATGGTCATTTGAAAAATATTGAAATAAAATTGAACAAAAAAAAAAAAAAAAATAACCAAAGGTTTTCATAAATATATTAGAAATCTGCTACTTGTGAATAATTCAGAAATCTCATGGAATAAGTAAACATTTAAATCTATATCAATGTATTTTAGTCATTTCATAGAAGTGAAATATTCTAGAATCAAGTTGATTGAAATTAGTTGTTTTTAGTTTGTAGATTACAATATTTTGGTGATTAACATTTAGAAAGAAATATCATTTTTTTTTTAGAATTTGTTTGAGGTGTTTTTATGTAAAATTTTATTCAGTGGTGTGATCTTTTTCCCTAAAGAAATGGTAGGATCTTTGAATAAACTGCAAAATAGAGATTCAACTAAAAATGAAGAAAATTAATTTGTACTTTCTGTGTTCCATTCCATGTACCCTAATGGATGAGGTATTTAAAAAATCAAATTAACAATGTTGTATGAAATTAATGAAATAATAATATTAGAAACTACAGGTATATTGATAAAAATAGACAGTATGTATAAAAATCTACATTCAAGCATTTTTTATATATAGTATCAAATAGAACAATAATTACTACTGATGTATTTGATTATATTAAATTGTGTATTCCAAAATTTAAGATAGCAGTTAGCATGACCATCAGTAGATAGAAAATCAAGAAATTTGTTTATAATGTTTAATGCAGTAATTGAGGTGTTTGAAAATTTCAATCAATTGATTAATTCCAAGAAAAAATGAAGTGAATGAAAATTAAAAACAATATTAGAGATGTTTTAAATGATAGAAAATGCCTTAGGATATTTCATAACATCTTCTAAACCACTATTAAGGATGAATTAAAATAATCTAAAGCATTTAGTAAATGGTGATGATCACTGCTATAAATGACTGACTGTCTATACATTCATACAATTAAATACATTTTCATCATAGCTTAATATTTTTATAACACTAATATTTGAATATAGAGTTTAAAAAAAAACAGACAAAATTTAATCCTGGATTATAGTAGCTATTGCCATAAAACATTAAAGATTTTAATAAATACTGGTAGACATGAAAGTGAAATATGCCATTAATCTAAATAGAATTTATTTCTGAACCTATTTTAGATGATATATGTATAAACATTTTTATCAAGTGTCCTGATACTAAGGGAGGTAACTTTTCGAATGAGATAACCTATTAAGAAATATTGATGTTTATTAATAAGATTCTTTTATGTGCATACATAAATAGCATTTTAGAATAGTAATTAAAAAAAAAAAACAAACTCTGATTCTTTATTTCTTTTTCCTGAAGAATTGTTCTGTATTCCTGCAACTTTTACTGGGTTAACTCTTTGTGCTGATTCTCCAAATAATATTCTTTTTCCATTGACAGATTAAACGAAATTGGTTATTAGAATGAAGCAGAATATTAGAATCACTTTATTAGAAACATTTGGGCTGAAATGGTGTTTTTCTTTTTCACTCTCTTTCTATATATTTATATAGATATATATTTTTTTATATATGTATGTATGTATGTATAAATATGTACAAGTTACGCAGTCACTTATAGGTTAATGATATGTTCTGCATAATTGATTAGAACTTGTCTAGTTAGAAATGTGTCACTCGGTTTGAACTCAGCCATGTGTAATTCTTTTAAATGAAAATGTCACAGGCAGAAAATAAAAAGTTCCATTGCTTTGGAAATCAGTTGGCTTTGACTACAACAGGACTTGCTTATATTTCACTTTACAGCTACCAGCTTACTTAGAGAAATCATACATATTAAAGTAGGCATGTGAACATGTGTGTGCATGTCTGTATTAAATATAAAATTCTATATGTGATCAGCTTATGAAAATAAATAAAATGATGCAGAATTTTTTTTTTTTTTTTTTTATAAAATGAAACTTGTCTTACATTTCCTGCGGATTTTATTGAAAATGTAGATAATATTATTTCTTACATTTAATTATTATTTCAAGAGTTTCAAAGAATTAACTATTGGGAATTTAAGGGTGAGATCTAACTTTTAAGTAATTCATAAAATGCAGCATTGAGCTACATCTCCAGATCATCAGGAAAAGAGTTTGTAACACAACCTTTTGATTCCTGCTAGATATTGAATTGTTTCAGTTTTAAAAGGAAAATAGAAATAAATAATGTGATAAAAAGTATAAAGCCTGTTTGGTATGTATAATATAATGATAATGTTAGAGTAGGAAAGGAATGAACTAAAATTTCATGTTATATAACAAAAGTCAGGAATTATTTTCAGGGGAAAATTTCAATAACATTTTCATAACATGAAATAAAATTGACAAAAAAAAAAGATATTAAAAATTAAAGAATATACTACTGTTTTTTTTTGTTTTTGTTGTTTCTTGAAGAAACAAAATATTAAAGAAAATACTTTTATCGGCTAAAATAACATCAAAACAATGTATCATAAGCAGCAAGACAACATTTAGCTGAAAAACTTTTAAGCAAAAACTATCAATATGGCGCCAAAAATTTAAAAAAACAAAACAAAGAAGTGATTAAACTAATGATTATAGAATAATATTTAAATTTTACACTTTTGTTTGTAAGTTATTTTTACTTCAAAACAAAGAAGAATAAAAATTAAGGTTTTATTAGGGACTATTTACAATCAGGAGATGCTAAAATTAGGAAGTGTTCTTGGTAGCAGTTCTTTAATATAGTATTTGCATGAAAAATGACTTTAACATAGAAATAATAGCATGATAATTTTTTGTGGGAGTTTTAAGTTTAGCTGAAAAAATTTAGTTTTGCAGTTGTTTCATTATTGTTATTTTGTGTAAATGTTGCGCACTAATAAAGGTGTTAGGTCAGTAAGGTCCACTGCCTATTAGATGGACCCCATCTAGAAACAAACTCCTTACCATCTTGAAAAGAATGGAGGAGTAAGCCACTTCAGACATCAAAGTAAGCTAAAAATAACATTATTAGAACAGCAGTTTGTAGTTGAATGCACCTTTGATATCAAATGAAGGCAAGGAGAGACAACCAGGAACACAAATGTCGTCTTCACACAGGAAGTAAAATAGGAACAATTTACTGTACAATTTAAATAATAAGTTAAACTAAAAGCAAACAACTAAGAAAAAAAAATTAAAAAAAAAAATAAAAAGGAAAGAAAGAAAAGGGGAGCCATTAAAAAAAAATGATACATCAAGTTCTGGGGAAAAGGGAGCATATAGAGAATCCAAAAGTTTCCCCAGGTAATAGAAAGAATAAAAAAAAGATAAATAAAAAAAGTATGAACAATAAAAAGGATGGAAAAAAAAAAGAAAAAAAAAAAGAAAAAAAAAACACTACAAAAACAAGCAATATCTAAAATCAATTTTCATGTTTTTTCAGTTCACACTTTGGATCAATTTTTTTTTTTTTTTTGCTTAAATAAAAATTGTTCTTTTTTTTTTATAAAAAAATACAGCACTAAAGTTAGTTTTTAGAGAAAAAAAAAATTAATGACTACCATTATTTTAAGGCATTGATAAACAAAAACATCTTTCAACGCTCCATCAATATAGCGGGTACAGAATAAAAAATACAGCATACATAGGATCAATTGCTTAAGTTTTAAAGAATACCATTTAGAAGACTCCACTGGAAAGATTACATACAATAAAAGTTTTATTAAAAAGAATTTGAAGTCAACTCTGATATAGTCACTACAGTAGCTTACTAAGCCAACAGGTTAAATCTGCTATTCAAGCTGAAATAGAAAGAGTTCACATTCATTTTGCTCTTTTTTTTTTGCGCTACATTTTTTTTTTTTTTTTGTGTGTGGAGAAAATGAAAAATATACTTAAGCTAGCAAAAGCTAACTTCAAAAATTCAAATCCAGAAATGATTGTCTCCCCTTGACATAGTAACAATAAAACACCTTGAAGGTTACCCTACTGTTGATAATTTAGTTAAAGTGAGAATATAAAACAAAAGAAAGCAAAAATAAAAATTGAGAACAAGACAAAAAAAAAAAAAAAAAAAAAATTAAAAAAAAGAAAGAAAAAAATATATTCATATATTTAAAGATTTAAAAAAAAACAATATTAGACTTCTTGCAGTATTTAGAAATTGACACAAAAATATTGGCCAAAAGTTTTTTCAATTTGTATACTGCTCCTCCCCCCACCCTCATAAAAAGAAGCTTCTCACATTATTTAAAGTTTAATTTTGATTAAAATCTTTTTGCTTTGATTTAAGGTGACAATGGTGAGTTCTTCTTCAAACTTATTCAAAGAAAACCATTAAGTTTTTCTCTAAAAAAAAAAAAAATTCCATTTTTAGTTTATATTTTTCAATAATCATCATTATTATTATTATTATTAAATTTTTTTGTTCATTTACAAACATTTCATTTGAGATTTTGCAATTTTTTTCCCTTTGTGCTACATTAGTCCATTTCTCCCACTTTATGATTTTATATTAAATTATAAAGGTTTTTAATGATTTTTATATTTGTTGTGTTTATGTGTGTGTGTGGCTGTGTACTGGCCTCAACGGAAGTTAGATTTGTTATGGAGTGAGTTAGGCCGAAACGGTAGTATTCACCGGTCAATATTGGTGCATTGTACAACAGTAAGGCAACAGAAAGGACAGTCTACTGATGCACCAGGTAGAGACTCTTATCGACTGGAATTAAAAGAGAAACATTTGTATTTCAGGGTTGCATTTTTCTTGGAGGAGTTTTGGAGGAGAAGAAATAAAGAATTGCTGTAAATCTGGTATTGTTATAACAATCTATCATTATTTAAAAAAAGAAAGAAAAAAAAGAAAAAATGATGCTGTTGAAGTTGTCAAGTTGCCTTTAGCTCAGAGGTGACCATCCTTGGTGTATGCCCCAAATGTGAACTAATGAATGATTAAAATAAAGAAACAAAAAAAAAAAAATATTTCGCAGATACAAGATTAGATTTTGAAGTAAATTAAAAGTGTACTCAAGTCTCATTTTTAGTTTGTCACTAACATGATGATATCCATCAGTTATTAGTTGGGTTAGATAGGCAATCGAAAATCTATCAATAGATTAATGGGCCAATGCATTTGTTTCAAGTTTGAATATTCTTTCTGTGATTTTCCAAGAGTAAATGGTATAAGTGAAATAATATTTAAAAGAATAGTGAATGAAATACTGAAGGTTGGCCACCCCTGCATAACCCATACTGTCCCTCAATAATAACCACTAATATATGGAAATAACTCACTATCAACATCAGAATATATTACAAACAATTAGTAAGCTGTGTATATATATATATATATATATAGATAGATAAAATGTTGTGAGGACAGCAACTGAGGCAAACTTTAAATTTTGAAATTTGCAGGGCCACAAAGCAAAAGTGTAAATATGGAGATTATCATCAACCATATAGTCTTCTTATACAGGGTGTCCAAAAGGTTTATGTGCACTATGGCATAAATACATTATTTTCCACAGCAAAGCAACTTTTGGGACACTCAGTACATGATAAGAAGCAAGAAGAATAACATTTGTATTTGTTCTAGATTATTCTAGATGTTCTAGACTATGTAAAAAATCACTAATTCTGTCAATGTTTTTCTTGTGATAAAACTGTGCTTTACTGTTTACTTGTTTTATGCAAAGTTTTGGTACTATATTAGACAAGACAAAATAATAGAAATATTTACTTTTTACTAATCTGTATTGATTAAAAGAAGTCCAATCAATGGTAAAGGTTTATGTGCTACATTAACATTGGGATGAACTGTAATCAAGAACAGATATTAAACAAGTGCATTTGTTCAGTTCTTAGCACAAATAACAAAAAATATTTTTTTATTTTATCAATGAATCTTAAATGACCAATTATATATATTAGTTAATTGTAGATACGGAGTCAACGGGAGTCGGCAACGGGAGTCAGGCCGAAAAAATCTTTTTCAGCCTGACGAACGCATAAGCCAAAAACTGGCAGTTGCCGACTCCCGTTGACTCCGTATCTACAATTAACTAATATACACGCTCTATCACTGGTATTGAGCACTCTAATTATAATTTTAAGCATCCTGATTACTTAGAATAATAATAATAATAATAATATATATATATATATTCATAATTTCTATTACAATTTTAATTGATTATTGATTACAAGATTATTTTGAAGTACCCATTTTTTTATTTTTGTTATTATCCAGATTATACATACTTGTATCTGTAAAGTCTAAATCTTCTGTTGATAAAACTTTGTTTAATCGGAATTTAATAGTTTCAATAAATGTTATTTATTGTACCGTGTAATACACATACTGTATTAATATCATTATTGATTTACTTGATCTAATTTCTCATTTTTATAATCAAGGATTGAATTATGCATTTCTTTTTTTTTTTGAATCAAACTTAGTAGATATATGATTATTCAGGTTTGTTTTTTTTGAAAAAAAAAAACCCTAAACTATAAACACATATAAATGTGTTATGAATATTTGTTGCAAAGCGTAGCTTTGGACTCGTCCAGTTTTTCTTATAAATTCCCTGATTACTACTACT
>JAUZSX010000021.1:261350-270296 GCA_034780655.1 Idiosepius hallami | reverse complement strand
AACATATTAAACCTTTGAACCCCAACTTATCAAAATTACCAAGTAGTCACTCAGAGTCTTAATTTTAGTGGAACGTATTAAAACCAAAATATTAGTCAGTCTTCTATTGCCTTATATTGTCAGGGCCGATATATCGGCCTTTAAGGGTCCAAAGGTTTAAATACATTTTTGTTTCTTTTTTTCCAATATTTTTTTTCTTTTTTTTTTGTTGCTTAAAAAAATTTTTTTCTTCTTTTTTTTTAAAAAAAAAAAAAAAAATTTTTTTTTCTTTAAAAGAAAAAAATTTTTTTCAAGGAATTTTTTTTTTTGGTGGTGTTTTTAAATTACTATTATTATTATTATTATTATTAATATTAATATTATTATTATTATTAATATTATTATAAAACAATTGTCATCAAATTTCTAAAGCTTTGTGGAGTTGTAAAAATATTGAGTTTGGCCAAAGCTTCTTAACAGAATTTGGACATATTTACAAAAAACAGAAAAAAAAATTTACAAATTCAGGACCCAAAGGCAACGGATGGCCCCTCTCCCACCCCAGGGTGCCCCGCCCTAATAAAAAGGCATTTTTTAGGGTATCAAATATGTCAGTATTGTTTTATTAGTGTACAGAAGTCTCATCACCGACATTTCATCACATGATTGTTAATCACTGACATGTTTTTTTTCAACCTTTTTAGGTCATTTAATGCCAAAAACAATAATTTCATGTGTACATAAAAATACACACTTATTTTTTTTTTTAATAACACAATGTTTGCAATTTAACCCACAGCTGGAGGGAATGTTGGGATTCACACCTTTCCCAAGGGTATTAGTCAAATTATGAATGCGAATGGAACGACGGGGATTTGAACTTGCGTATTACGATTCTGAAGACCAACTGCCTACCCACTTGGCTAAATGTACTTTCCCTCACTAACATATAATCACTAAACATTTCACCACATGGCTTTTTCATCACGTGGACACTTTATCACCAGAGAGACATTTAATCACGCTCTTAAAAAAAAATATGTAAAAACACTTTGCAAATACACTAAAATATTACTGACACTGTGCCAAGAAAAAAATGTTATTATGTAGAAAGTCGTATAAATTTTATGTTTGTTTGGTGTTTAACGGCATATCAACCTTTTTAGGCCATTTCAATACCAAGAACAATTACTTATGGTAAATGTTATTTTTATACACAATTTTTTTTTTAATTACACAATTTGCACTATTTAATCTATAGCTGGAGGGAAGATGGGGATTAATACCTTTCCCAAGAGTACTGGTCGACAGGTTAACGTAGATGGAACAACTTGAATTCGAACCCGCGTACTACGGTTCCAAAGTCCGATTGCCTATCCACTGAGCCATGTCAACCCCCCCAAAAAAAAAGTGATTATGTAAAAATATCAGAAAACCCAAGAGATTTTAAATTAGTGTTAATAAAAATAACCCTCAAAAAATCAAAGGCGCTAAAAAATGTATATTAAAAGAAAAACATAAATAAACGCTTATTTTTTTTTTATATATATTTTAATATTAACACTTTTACTTGAGAGCGATATTAAATGTCTATGTGTCTGGTGCTTAAGTGTTCACGTGATGAAAAAAAGTGATTAAATGCCTAGTGATTATATGTCCGTGATTAATGATTTAATAAAAACAATCACATAAATAAATACTTATTTTCTTTTTAAAGATATTTTAACATTACCATTGAGAGCGTGATTAAATGTCTATGTGTCTGGTGTTTGCGTGATGAAAAAAGTGATTAAATGCGTAGTGATTATATGTCCGTGATTAATGATTTAATATAAACATAATCACAAAAATAAACACTTATTATTTTCTTTTTAAAGATATTTTAACATTACCATTTTATTTTACTTGAGAGTGTGATTAAATGTCTATGTGTATGGTGCTTAAGTGTTCATGTGATAAAAAAGGTGATTAAATATCTAGTGATTAAATGTCCGTGATCAATAGTCAGGTGATGAAATGTCTATAAGCCTATTTTTATTATAAAAATGCATGGACTTGTATCTTTCTTTCATTTACAGTAGAAAAGGGTCATTCCAAAAGTAGTGCCACTTTTTTTTTTTAAATGGTGGGAATGGTACCATTAAAACAAGCGACCTTTTGTGCTTCAGACTTTATTTTCCCAACATCATTCTGGATGTAATTTTACCAGCAATGAACAAGGCAGTCAATTTTTGCATCCAGAGGGCGCTTTGTTACTTGCATCTTCCGCAACCCTGGAATCGACAAACTGCATCGGCTTCGTAAATGTTCAACAGGCACTGGTGAATGTTGATCGGTTCAATTTTTTCTGCATGGCGGAATTCAATGATAACTCAAGTTTATGACAGGGGTTCCTTTCTTAAAGACTCATACACTGCCAATATAAAAAAAAACAAAACAAAAACCCTGAAACTTTCAGGTCATGAATGCTTAAGTTCAGTCATCATAACAATGCAATTTGCAATCTCCTCTCAGCCATTCATTGTTTTAGAGTCTCACACAGTCAATATATGCAACAAAGAGATGAAACTTTCAGGTCATGTATGCATAAGTTCAGTCCTCATAACAATGCGATTTGCGATCCCCTCTGTAGAATAAAAAAGTAGGAGGCATTACTTTTGGAACGACCCTCATATTCACAGTATTATAATTCTAAGGATTACTACATTTTTGCCCTCATGTAAAGAAAACAGAGTAAAATAGTAACAATGTAGAATATTTAATTAAATACTAGGGTAAATCTCTATATCTGCACCCTTGGGTGCTAATATAAATACCTATACACACATACATACATACATACATTATATATGTTAGCACCCAAAGGTGTGGATATAGACCAATACCCATACTAGTTAGATTTTCTAATGTCTAGAAAATATTTACAAAAAATGTTTTAAAAAAAACTTTCATTTAAAAAAAAAGGCTATATTTTATGTGTTTATTTTATGATTGCATGTCTGTTTCATATATTAATGAATTATAGAATTGATGACTAGGGCTGTGATAATATGCTTTTATTAAAGATTATTCATGTCACAGACTTGACTATTTTGTGATTTTACCATTTCTTTTAATTCTTTACATATTAGTAGTGCTGTGATAGTATGCTTTTGTTAAAGATTATTTTTGTCACAGACTTGACTATTTTGCAATTTGACAATTTCTTTTCATTCTTTAATTATTAATAGGACTGTGATAATATGCTTTTAACTAGGGATATGACAAGTATATTCTTAATAAAAAAAATATTTTCACAGCCCTATTAATTACATAAACACAAATAACCATAGTTCAAGTAGAAATATTTTATAAATGAAAACAATAAATAAATGTTTTATGTTGTGTCGTCAAGGATTTATAGGAAGAAAGGAAGTCGTAATAATAAACAGGACACCATTTTGGTTTTTAAATATTTATTTAGAGAATAGAAAAACTGATGAGAAAAGAAGGAATATAATATAGTTCATGTTGCGTCAGCCATCTTGGGTTGTCTCTGCCTGTCCAAGGTAGATAACTCCGTATGTATGTACCGGTTACTTCCCTTTATAACATTTTATATCGAAACTTTATTTCTAATTGATTTTTTGTTTTAGGTGTTTTGATTGCCAAAAAATCTTTGTTTAGAAACCCAACACCCGAAGGCTGCGGTGGAGGAACAATTTTCTTTGTAAGTCAATTTTTTTAATGAATATTTAATAAATTATTTCATCTAGAATATTTAGTCTGTTTGTGGTGAGATAAATTGACTCTTTGACTCCCATCCAAGTTCGCTTTAACAATGTAGAAATAGAACAAATACTAAACTTTCTAAAACCAATCTGCCTATACTGGAAAATCTAAAAAATAAAACATTATCCCCACCCCCCAAAAAATAAGACGAAATAAAAATATAGCTTATACCAAGTAACCCTCTGATAAACACCCTAAATAACAACCATCCACACAAACCAATCCCTAAACAACACTTTAGGCACTGAATAATCACAGAAGTTGATGTGCCTTTGAAAAGCAAAACAACCAACCAACAATTTTCTTATTCTTCTTCATTTCCTCCTAGGTCTTAAATCATTATCATAGCGTGTCATTCCATCTAGAGATGAAACAATAGGCAGTAATCGTCACATTCCTTAGGTCCACATTAGGGCAAGGTACACTGAGTGGGCAGTCTGTAAACGATGATCTGCTCAGGAACAACCACATGGGCAAACTGTATCCTGCATAAAGCCCCACCTTGAGAGGTTATCTTGTATAGTTTCATCGCTTGTACATATTACCGACTCTCTATATTCATATTGTGACCCCTTAACAGGGAACTACAACACAAAGTTAAGAATGAAGACAACAGTCCAAGAAATAGTTGTACAAGCTTCTTATATTAAAATGAAGTTGTTGATATGACTTTTCTTTTTCTTGTGAACCCAAGGTCCGACGTGAAGAACATCGCTATTTGCAAGAACCTGAAATGAGAGAAGAGGGTGGCACCCCAGATATTATTGGCTCAATTCGTGCAGGGCTTGTCATACAATTGAAAAATGCTATTGGCACTGATCTAATCAGGGACAAAGATGCAGAAATGTACAGGTATGTCTTTTTCTTGGAATCAATTGAAAATATCAATTGGCATTGTACAAGTTTTACACTACTTATGCTTTGTTAAGGCAACAAGGTGAAGCATTGGTAAAAGCTTGGACTCTGGAATCGTTTTATGCCAGTTCAAATCCCAATCTAAACCATTGCATCTACCTTTACCCACCTCGAGCAATTGAGGCTCATTAGCATGGGAGAGTAGCTCATCTAGATGAAGGGCAACACTGATTTCACAAGGTCCTCCAGTTTGGGGGTTGAGCATAGGGCTAGCGACTCTTTCTCGTAAAAAAAGGATGTGGAAGTATTGTTTTATTTAACACTGGCTGTTTTTGTTTGGAAGTTCTGAGATAAGGCTTCTTTATTATTCATTATTCATTTTTGGGGGGACTTTTGTCCTCATCTTACAGAGTTGTTGTTCTTTACTTTTAATTTTAGGAAGTTCTGAGATGAGGCTTAATTATTTTATTAATAATTTCTTTTTTGTCGACTTTTGTCTTCATCTTACATAGTTGTTGTTGTGCACTTTTTTTTTTTTTTTTTTAATGCTGTCTATCCACTGTGGACTTCCCCATAATTTATTATCTACGATAGAATTCTAATACTTTTTCTTTTTTTTCCCCCGTCTCCAGAAAGGCTTACGATTGTTGGAAGAAGTGCAAGAATTTGGTGCTTCTTGGCAATCCATCCGCTCCGTCTTTACCGATCTTTTCTTTCCTCATTTACCATCCTGAAAGCGGACGTTTCCTCCATCATAATTTTGTCACAGCTCTTCTGAATGACGTATTCGGAATACAGTCAAGAGGCGGATGTGCCTGTGCAGGTCCATATGCTGAAGTAAGTACAAGTTTGTTGGGCAGTGAAGTTGGAGCATTGGTAAAAGCCCGGGCTTTGAAATCATAGTACGTTAGTTCAAATCCCAGTCAAAAAAATCATTGTATTTACCTTTAGCTGCCTCAGGCAGATGGGGCTCATTAACTCGGAAGAGCATCTCATCTAGGTGAAGGGTAACACCGAATGCAAAAAGCCCGGTTAAGAGCACGTAAAAATGGCCTTGTGCCAAACTTGGGTTAGTGCTCACCAAGTAAATATATCTAAAATTGCGAATGAGCCAAAAGATAAAAGACTTACCGTTTCCCACAGAAGCGACAAGTAATTCGAGATCCAGGGCTGCCACTGCTGTTAATCAGACAGCCGGGGCTTCCATTGCTTGGTAGAGCACCATTTTCACAAAGGTTAGAGACATTGAGAGCACCAGGGGGCAGCACACTGAGGGCACAACCGTTCTCGGTCATGTCGTTGGTGCTGGGGACACTTGTAGCGCCTGCTCCCCCTCCCGTCCCACCTCCCCCTCCGTTGTTGCAATTCCCGTTGCTGTTGCTCGCACCCACGCCGGCCCCACCACTGCTGCTACCTCCGTTGCCGCCGCTGCCGCCAGCAGAAGAGTGGTTGAGAGCACCAGGGGGCAGGACGGAGCTGGCAGACATGGGCGGCGGCGGTGGCGGTGGGGGCGGAGGCCCTCCGGGTGGCAGACCCGAGCTGGGTTCGGCGTAGGACTCAGCCATTATATCTGCGTCGGACATGGCTGTTCCGTTCATTGCAGTGCTTTTTTCAAAATCAGCCCTGAAAGAAGAGAGAGAAGTTTTGGGTTTGGGGGACGTAAAAAAAAAAAAAAAAAAAAAAAAAAATTTGTTTACAAAAAAAAAAAAAAAATAAAAAATAAAATAAAATAAAAACAAATTACACTTATGTTGGTACTATTTTCACAAAGATTGAAAATATAAAAATATTATTTCATAAAGATGTCCTTCCCCCAAAGAAAAATCCAAGGCGGAAATATCCTTGTTCGATCAGAACATTTCTTCTGATTTTGCTTTCTAAGTTGAACAATGCAGTGAAAATGAAGACATTGACTTTTTTTCAGATAATGAAAAATTCTACCTGTTCTTTTTAGTTTTTAAAGTCCCTTGATACTCTTGCTTGTTGCTCTGTTCTGGAAGGTTATTGCTGTTTCACATTTCAGCAGTTTTCATCCTGTAAATTAACCTACAATCACTGATAGATTCCTCAAAATATTGACCATAAATACATTTTATAAAAACATGCATACAGGCATTTTACAAGTAACTGATTGACATCTTATTGACAATGCTTCAAGTTGGATACATATATGAACACTTACTTAATTTTTTGGTTTTGAATTGATATATCTTAGTTGCCTTAAGTTTAGAAATATTTTTGTGTTGTACTTTTGTGTTTGGAAGGCTATCAAATAATTACTTATGTAAAATAAGATAAGAACAGTGAGTTACATTTGGGTTATGAGTCGTACATCATGTGTTAATGTGTCAAGACAGACTGTTTCTAGAAGACAGCAAAAAATAGTGATGGATGTTCCAAATTTGAAAATAAATAGATAATTGTTATAATTCTTTTTCTATCCTTTGCAAATAGTTCAAATTTTAGTATGTTATTATGGATGGTAATGACTATCAGTCGTCCAAATTTCAGCTTTTTACGGTCGTTATTTTAAAAATTATCAGATTTTAAAATTTTGTCTCTTAGTTTTGAACGCTACTGTATATTCTGAATTATTCAAATAAATTATAGTACATGACAAGTAGATTATTAATTAGTAGATCATTAATTATATCATTTTAACCATCACTGTTTTTGAAGACAAATAAATTCTTTTTGTAAAATTTTAATGAATCTTAAGTTTTCTCCCGTTTATATAGAATGTCATCATATGAGCTGATGTGTATTGTATGTGATTATGTATAGAAATTTTTTTATTAGATTCATTTCTTTATAAATTATCCTTGTGGAAAGCTTTGGGTGATCCAAAATTCTACAAGTTAAATTGAAAATGTGTTAAAGACAACTGACAAGGAATCTACAATGTTTTTGTTTACTTATTCTTTATTTGCATAGGAACATATGATTATTTTGATTAAATAACTGAAACTTTAGAATTGACTGTTTTTCATTTTGTGTTCAATATTGATCAAGATTAAAAAAAATAATTCTGGCTGACAAGTTCAGAATTAAATAAGTATTCACTCTTTAGTTATGCTAGTATAACATTGTATAAGAATAGAATTTATTTTTAAAAACTGAATTGAGCTTTCATATATTTTTTGCTTGCTCTCTGTCAAAATCATAAATTTTACTATAATAATATTCTAATGTTTTTTTACCAAACTCAAAATTAACTTTACTTCACTGTTCTTCCTTTCTATTGTCAAAGGTTTAAAAAAAATCAAGGTAAATTATATACTCAGCCACATTTTTTAGTCTAAAAACCCACTGTATCTATTTGTTCATTTATTTATTAATGCATCTTCAAAATTTAGTAAATTGAAACAATAGGAATCCTTGTATGTGGATTATATTCTTGCTAGTTGATTGGCTGCTTTTTTTTTATAGATTATAAAACTTTTTCAGTAATTTAATGGCAAGAACAACTCTTTTAAGCAAATAATATCTCAATTCAAATAACAGGTCATTAAAACGACATAATCCTTACTATTTAACCTGTGAAATAACTAAAAAGATTCTAACCTTTCCCAAGGTTAAGTGCAGTCAATTGGCTCTAATTTGAACAAGAATACTATGATTCCAAAATGTCAAGCACAGCGATTTATAAACTTTCATTTGAAGAAGATTTATTTATCTGAGAATTTTTAGAAAAATCACTTGTTATTTTAGAAAGAGAACAATTTGTTTAGTAACTGGGTTGATTCATAACATTTTATTCAAAGAATTTATGAAGAAATATTTGATTAGTTAGAGCGATCTTAAAATTAAAATAATAACATTAAGATGTTTATAATTTATAGAAATATTTATCAAGAGAAGGTGAATTTCATTTCAAAAACAATATTTAAAATAAATAAGGATTGTTTTAAAGCACAAACAAAACGACATTGGAGGATGACAACACAAATCAACAGAGTGACAACATACATTGGTAACAGAGGTGATAATGACACATTGTTTTGGGGAGACAAATATAATAGTTTTTATGAACTTTTTTATTCAATGAGAGAAGGGAAACATGTTATTATAAGGATACAGAGGTAATAAAATATAACTGAATCAAAGGAGAAGACAATATACAATCATAGACAGAGGGTATTGACATATAATTAATCTATTACTGTAAATAGATAATGTATTTTAAAGGAACGTGTAGGTGGCATTCTTTAAAGGTACAATATTTTAGCCTAAGATGACAAGAGTAAATGGCAAGATATGTTACAAAAATGAAAAAGTTTGCAAAAATTTTATGAAAGATTACAATTTTTCTAAAATTTGGATTTATTTCTACAATAAGAT
>JAUZSX010000021.1:157045-172856 GCA_034780655.1 Idiosepius hallami | reverse complement strand
AAATGAATTTAGTATTAAAAAGCATTAGAAATGAATTTAGTATAAAAAAGCATTAGAAATGAATTTAGTATAAAAAAACATTTGAAATGACTTTGGTATAAAAAAGCATTAGAAATTAATTTAGTATAAAAAAACATTGGAAATGAATTTAGTATAAGAAAAGCATTAGAAATAAATTTAGTACAAAAATGCATTAGAAATGAATTTAGTATAAACAAAACATTGGAAATGAATTTAGTATAAATAAACCATTAATTGTTTCCCTAGATAAATATCTTCCTTAATTACCTCAGTAGCAAGTCTCAGGCACCGGGCAAAGCCAGGTAATGCCTCCAGTCTATATATGGAAGTTATAGAGACGCACAGATTATAGAGATTGGCAAAGAGATATTTAAAGACAATGGAAGAAAGAAATAAAAGACGCCTGGATATCATGAGAGGTGGGGGAGAGAGGCTATCTTGATGAAGATGGAAAAAAAAAATGATTATGTGTTTCGTATGGGAAAACTGTGTGTCCACCAAAGCGGGTCTCGTCAAAGCCGAGATAATAATTATTTAGACAGCTTCTGTAATATAGAAAAATAAACATCATTTTCATGATCTTCGCAATTCTGACTTGAAAGTCATGACAATCAAAAACGACAAAGAGACACTCCTTACTCTCCACATCTGAGTTGCTCTCCTTTTCATTTCTTTTTTTTTTGTTTTTTTGTTTTTTCTTCGACTTTTTTAAAATATTTTTTTTGATGTGATTTTTTTTTTACGTTTCGAATACTTGTTTTTTTTTTTATAAAGATATCTTTTATTATTGTCATTTGATAATTTTTTTACATTTTTTTTTTCAAGCTTGCACGTCCCTGGATGGGTTCATGCAAGGCTTATGAAAAGAAAGCAATTTTTTTGATAATATTTATTTGGTAATTCTTTAATATGTTTTGTGTTTAATAGCGTATCATCATATATTATATTTACTTGGTGAGCACTAACCCAAGTTTGGCATAAGGCCATTTTTACGTGCCCTTAGCCGGGCTTTTTACGTTCGGTTTTACCTATGACCTAGATGAGCTGCTCTCCCGAGTTAACGAGCCCCATCTGCCCAAGGCAGCTAAAGGTGAGTGTAATGGTTTTGACTGGGATTTGAACTGGCGTCATACGATTTCATAGCCCGAGCTTTTACCAATGCTCCACCGTCGCTGCCCATTTCACATTTAATACATTTGTTATTTTTGTAGACATACTTACAGTAATTGAGCTGAGACAGGGAGACTAGAATTGGGTGGACCCTTTAAAGTTGACCCGTTTCCCAAGGGTAATCTTGGTAAACTTTTTTTATCTAAAAGAGATTTTTCTACCCACAATGCAATTCAAAAACCATTGTTACCATTTTGTTTGAGGGTCAGCTACAATTTGACTGGACTCTGGTACTAGGATTTAAAATTGTAGAGGATATTATGCATCGTATTCTGAAGAATATTCTAAGAAATGCAGAGATTTGAGTTTTTCAATTTCCATGTGTATTTAAAGAAATTCAAATATCAGACCCTCATCATTTTTATAACTGTCAAAATTCTGTACATCTGCAAACAAAACCACAAATACATGGATTTAAATATCCTTTTTGTAATGTTTTTATGTTGAGTTAATCAATATTACGTTTAAAAATCAACCACTGGCATGGACCTAAATGTTTATACAAATTTTCTTCCATGTTTTGTCGAATGATAAGGAAAACAATTTATGCCAACTCAAAGCTTATTGTTATATTGTCTTGAAGGGAAAATATATTTTTAAGTGAACAAACATTCTTATCTTTGTTTTAATTTTTACTGTTTTCTTTTGGTTATTATTATCTGGTTGAGCCACATTTTCTTGTTTCATATGTTTTACCTTTTTTATTTTCTTTGGTTGGAGAGGACTAACTTTATGCCTTCTTTTAATCTTTCCTTCCTTCAAATATCTGAAATGAAAAGGTTGGATTTGTTCCTTAACTTTTTCTTCTTTTTTCCTTTACTTGTTTCAGAGCATTGCTGGTCGTACAACGGTGAAGTATTCTTTTTTTCACATTGCCTAATAACTGTTGTGTAGCGATTGTCCTACTCATATATATGTTAACAGTTTTTTTTATTTCAATTCTTTTTTTTTCTATTATTATTATCATCATCATCATCATAACTGCAACAAATATTTTAATTATTTTCATTAAAAGTTCCATTATTTTTTAGCTGTTTCCGTTTTTCACAGAAAGAATAAAAATTCAACTTATTTGTTTTATTTTTTTTATAAAAAGAAGAGTTTACAAAACTCATAATCTTTTAACTAAAATAAAATATTTTCAAAAATCCATATACAAAACCTTCAGGAATTTTCTTAAATACTAAATTGATGGGTTTCCAATTTACCTAATTAGTTTTAAAAAAAAATGTTATTTTACCTTGCTATCTAACAAACAAGAACCTTGTAACTCTTGGCACTTAGAAAATAATTAACAAACTTTTGAAAAGGTTGTGTATTTAAATAATTGCGTCAATTTTCAAGTAAATTTGCTATACTACTTTATATATATATTCTTTTCTTTTTGGTTATTTCCTTTTAAGTTTTTTAACATAATATGTTTAACATTTCATAAAATGAGATGTTATTATTTACACTATTTGTCTGTTGTTTCTGGAATGAAAAAAGGAATATAATTTTCTGATACTTTGTTATTGTGTAGATGGGAAAAATTAGGACAAATAAGGTATGGAGTCACATACTATAAATATCATAATTTGGCTTGATTTAAATATGTCTCTAAGCTGTAGTAATCTGACCAAAAAGTAAAACAAGATGGCTAGTATCACCCATATAATGTTATAAAAAAGATTAAAAAAAACAAACCCATATTACTATTTTTATAGAATGAAAATTTCCAAATTTATAACTATTAGAATAAAAACCCATATCTAAATTACTGATTAGCTTATTATCAGGTGCTATCATATTATTCTTGTATGTTTGTATATTTGAGCAAGTGGGCCATTAACTGATCAACTATTATACATATGCATATTTGGGCAGCAAATTGTTTTGATGCAAATTTCTTTATTGTATATCCCTTCAATGTGCATGTATATATGCATGTATATATATATATATATTTATGCATGTATATATATATATATATATATATGCATGTGTATATATATATATATATATGCATGTGTATATATTTGTTTCTATATGTATCTAGCCAAAGAATTTTAGGTCACTTTTAAACTCTTCAGGGCCATCATTATGATCCTACTAATAAAATTGAATGGAAATTCATTCTTTTAATGCACTAATGTTTGATTTACTTTAAGACTCTAGAATGCAGGTAAATAATGAAAAAATCAGGTTAAAAATAATGATCAAAGAATTTGTAGTTTTTATGAAACCTAAAAACTTGAAGAAAAAAAAATCTTAAACTTTGTGGGTTTCCTTGCCTTTCAGATATTCCTTATTGGCAACTGTTTATTTATTAAAGAATTTTCTTTCAGAAAAATTAGGCATTTGAATATCTTAGCAGTCACTGAGGAAAGCGAAAGTTGTTGGTTTCTTTAAATGCCCATCTGCATTAATACTTAAAAAAAAGATAATCAAAAGGAATAAAGAAAGGGGCTTTAGTTTATGCAAGACTCTCAAGCCTCACTTTATTTAAGCTTAATGGATTTTTCTGCCCAAGTTTATATTTTCTTTTTTCTTTTCTTCTTATTCTGAATCTCAGCCTTTTTTGTCTGTTGAAATGTATTTCATAATGAATTCAAAGAAAAGAAAAAGAAGAATTTGTTGGTTTCTGCAGCTTGATTTTTATAACTGCATGTTTACATCTCTTCATATATGTGTGTTTGTATGTGTGTGTGAGTGTGCTTTTTCATTTATAACCTCATATCTTGGTTTTGTTTGTATCTTTTCTTATCCTTATGTTACTCTTTTAAACTTTTATTAAATTAAGACTACTCTCATAGCCATTCTAAATGCATCTTACAAAACTGATGTTTTTTTATAAAGATCTATCATTAAAAAATAATAGATCTTATATAAATCTAATATTGAAGAAATTTTTTTGTTTTTGGTTAAATGCTATTTTTTTTCAAATTGTAAAAGATAAAATTCTCACAGAAATATTTTCAGTCAAAATAGACCATTGTCAGTGTAAAATGTATAAATACTTTCAATAAGCTTTATATTTCATTGGACATGCCATTATATTTTGGTACTTTGTAAACTATGTAAAAACTAAAAATGATTTTTCACTTTAAGATATATAGACCAACAAGGCATTTTATGAATTCATATAAATCTGAAAATATAAATTTATTCATGTAAAGACTCCTGAAATTATTCCTAATCAGCTCTAATATGACTATAGTATTTATAACATTAAAATCATCAAATTGAATATAGTATTTATTGCAATTATCAATATACTTCAATGTTGTATATGAAAATTCCCTTGTGGAAAATGAGTATGTTTTGTTAGATATTAAAGAATGAAACTCAGAAATAATATGTTTTTTTGTCATAGAGAGTCATTAGTCAAAAATATGAGAGTAAAGAGCCAGTTAGTAATATGCATAATGTTACTCTATTAAACTGGTAACCATAATATTAGTACTCCAATCTTATAACCAAAATTAATTAAAATCAGTCATCTGGAGTTAAAAATAATTGATAAACATTACAGAACAAATGACAGATAATGTGTACCTTGGATGTTTAAAGATGCTTCAACAAAAAATATATATTTCTAAGATGATTCCATGCCAGTTTGATGTTTTTTCAATTGCCTATCAATTTATTACTTATTAAGAATTTTTGAAGCATATATCCATAAATATCAACTGAAACTTGTTCCTTATCACTTTTGTTTTAGAATATAACTGAGATAATTATAATTATTCTTTTTTTAAGTAAATTTATCTTCTATGATAGACCAAACAGAAACTTATCCCTACTTTTTTGCATTCAGACTAACTTTATATTAATGCAATAGCAACATTTCATTGTGAAAATAATGCATCATTTAATTCAATTCAAAATGAAAACAATCCATTTTAACAAATTGAAAATAAGATTTTTTTCTGTCTCATTAATCACAAGTGTGAAATCATTTGTACAGATTTCTTTCTTGATGAATATATGGACAGTATTATGAGCCTGTCCATGTCCATATTGTAAAAGGAATATCTCTTTTGTAATATGCAAATAATTAAGTGGGCATCCTCCAAAATTTAAACAAATTTGATATTTGTAATTTTTGAAAAACTTCTATTAGATGGTCTTATATTAATTAGTAGTTAGAGACATTCATTTTTTTTAAAGAAAGTTAAAAAAAATTAATTTAATATTTAGTTATGAGAACTTAGATTCAAAGGATTAAATTTTAAAACATCTTCTTGCTCCCAATAATTTTTTATGAACAAATTATGCAAACAAAACAAAGATTCTATTCCAGTTTGTTTAATAAATTTTTTTTGAGCTGAATTGTTTTGAATTTTTGCTAATTTTTCATTTTAAAATTTTCTTTTAGCTTGTTTTGAGTTTGTGTTTGCCTTCTGCATGAAATTAGAAAATGCTCTAGTATTCTGGAATGCTTGTTTAAATATTTAATTTGAAAATATGTTTGATTTTTATTATGTTCTATTCTTTATACATTTGAATATTCCTAGATGTGTCTGCATATTTTCAATATTAATTTTGAACTCAAATATATAGTGATTACTGTTCAATTTTTAACAGCTACCTAAAAGTAAAAAAAATGGTATTGAGTATTCATTGGTTTGAATAAATACCTGAATGATCTTTTTCATTTTCTTTATTTATATACATTACTTTTAATAAGTTATATCTAATCTATAATTTTTTAAAAGTTCAAATGAAATTGTTTATACTATAAATTTGATTTTTGTTTTAACTCTCTAATATTACTGTTTGAGTAACTTAGTTTTAGAATCCTTAACTAAATTTTATTAGGATATAGCAGGTATAGAATTTTATGTCCATATTAATGTTTCAAAAAATTTAAATCACTTGCACCTAACTTTCAATGGATTTAACAATTAAATCCAGATCACCTCTATTTAGCCACCAAAGCTTATAACATCATACTAGAATTATTGCCCGGCTTTACCCGGTGCCAGGAACTAAGCACTAGAGTAATTAAGGAAGCTTATTATCTAGAAAAACAGTTAATATTTAATATACAAAATTAATTTCTAATGTTTTTTTTATACAAAATTCATTTCTAAATAAATTTCTAATGCACTTAATCCTTAAAAAAAATTAATTAGAAAATAAATATCTAAAAAATTATTTTTAAAAGAATTTTGACACCTTTTTTTTAACCTAAACTGGAAATAGTCATAAGCGATTAAAATGTTTTTATTTTTAATTTTGGAATATTTTTTAATGTAATCCTTAAAAAATTAATTAGTAAATAATTAATCAAAAGGATTTTTGCAAAAACATGATTTTCCATAAAGTAATAAACATTCAAATCTTCAAACTATGTTTACCTAAAAATATTACGAAAAAAAAAAAAAAGGTGCAGATTCAAGCCAAGCAGGCAGTTTAATTATATAATTTAATTGTAATCCTTCAAAAATTAATAAGTAACTAATAAATCAAAAAAACATTTACAAAAATGTGATTTTATTCATGGTTAAGTGAAACAAAACATTTGAACAGTGTTTTTTGTTTATTTACAAACAATACAACAACACAAATTTAGACAAAACATCCAATCGCATATAAATTTTCATGTTGCTTTTTTTTAATTAAAATTTTATAAAAAATTCTACAAAAATGCAAACTGGAGTGTTCAGCGCTGAATCGCCCCAGCGCCGAATTATCCGATTCCCATAAATATACTAGCAATATTGTTTAGCATTGCTTGGGGTTTGTATTGAACTCCTTTTTTTCCGACTGAGAACCAAATTAAATTTATTCCTTATGGCCAAAGTTTTGATATATGGTGTATTTAACACCATATATCAAAACTTTTCCTATAAAATATTAATATCTGAATTAGTAACAACAAGGTCTAAAATCATTAGATTTTTTTAGAGTGCTCACAAACAACTCCAATTCTAACATTTGATTCTTGTTTTTAATAAATGATAATCTAATAAATTTCCTAATTATGCAAAAAAGTTTTTGTTAATATAAATGTATATTCTTTACAAACAATAAACTACATATCATTTAGATATTCTTATCTTAGATGTATATATGTAAAGTTTGTTGTTAAATGTCTAATTGGAAAATAACTGTTGATATTCTAATATTCCTATATATAGGTGACCCATAGAAAATTAATGAACTCATATATTCAAATTTGAAGAGACATTTAAATTCTATGTACCTTAACTAAAAGCATGGAATTATAGATTCCTATACTTGTAATTGTACAAGATAGAAACCAATGAGATGGAATTAATGTCATGCTAACATAACATTCTTTTGATTTTAACCTTATCTCCCAAAAATCAGCTTTCTTAGATACATTCTTTTTTATTAAGCTCAGAAAACACTAGCTAACTGGATAATGATAACGACGACAACGATGACCTCCATGTCTTCAACATCAAGTATATACTAGGTCTACCTGCTATCAGCCAAGGTGGTAAAGTAGTTCACAACTAACCCAACCTAATTCACAGCTAACTGAACCTAGTTCACAACTGGATTAATTAGTGCTCTGATGTCTTCTTTTTATTCAAATAATATCATATGTATTTAATGTTCTAAATTAAAATAATATTCAAAGATAATGGTAATTGGTGATACATTTTTTAATATGCACAAATCACTCTTTCTGTTATGAATTAAATAGTAAATTTTGTGGAACTCTTTAGCCTTGCCTTGGTTGTCTCTATTGGGTTTTAACCAAACACTATAGCTTAAACATAAATGATTTTTTAACAAATAACAAAGTGTTACTACTTTATGTTGCTTCCAATAGTTCATATTTTGTGTTTAATTTTCAATTAATTATAAAAAATTTTTCATTTATTTTTCTATGATTTTTGTTTCTTTTTATCTATTCCTTTTTCTCACTCTATTAGAGATTGAGTATATATATATGAATTGTTTTGTGATTATTGTAAAATTTAGGGATGGATGCTGTCATCAAAAAAATTATTTATCTAGAACTACAGGATCCTACAAAGTATTTCATCATTTTCTGAAAGGAAAGATATGATAATATTTATTCATGTATAACATACTCATATTTCTTTTACTATTTTAGGAATGTCCAACCGGTATAGTCAATGAAGAAACCTTTAAGGACATATATGCTCAGTTTTTTCCTCAAGGAGGTAAGTAACTTTCTCTAATTAACATGAGTTCTATAAATGAAATTTTATCAGAATGATTTCATTCTACAAAGTTGATGAAAAATTATCATTTGAAGGCATTTATTCACATTTCTAAGTCAATATTTCATTTTTTTCAGACTCTTGTCTTCATCTTCCCAATATTTAAACCACCAAACCATTCATCCTTCTTCATGTGATTTTACTTGAAAACCTTTGTCATAATCAAGAGCTTTCACAAAACTTCAAACTTAACTTTTTAATCAATAAAACACTTGCAACCTAATCATCCCAAAACTGCATTACCCCTACTGTTTCTTTTGGACAAGCCAGCGTGGGGGAGAGGAAAGGTCAACTCGCATGGGCAACAGCCTGCTTTTTATACCACATAGGCCAGGCAAAAAAAATAAAACAACTGTCCATAGATTGCTGTTTAACCCAGAGTCAGCCATGACTGACAGAGGATCTAGCTAAAGCTAGGGGTTAGATTGTTCTTATTCCATTGACTATATTAGTAGTGTTAAGTCCTGAAATATATTCTTAGTAATTATTGCCTTGAGGTCAGCTTGAACACTCTTCTTGAGATAATGCTTATTTAAACTGTTGAAACTCAATGCCTTTATTTCTTGTGCCAGGATTAGATCTTCAACAGGCATTAAGTTTCTACAACTAATTTATTTTATTCATTCCTTGATTGTGGAATATCAAGTTCTTGTTAGAAGCATTTCTGCATTATTTTGAAGTTAAAACCAAACAATTCAAGTAACTTGATTATCTAATAAAGCGGACATCTAGTTCTCACACTCATCATTAGCAGAGATTTTCATACTCTGCCAACACCTGGTGAAGATACCTGAAGGTAGAGTTATAATGCCTCATTCGGTAGTCTAGCATGTCTGGATTCCTGGCAAGTCTGTTGTGTATGTCTTGTTTAAGTTTCCACAGTTCAATACTTTTCTAAATATATCTGCTACTCTTATGGGTGCAATGATCTGTAAGATGTTTATTTTTCCATTGATCTCTCAATGTAACGAGAAATTTTACTTTAAATTTCTCCGGCCATCCAAACCCAAAGACACAAGAATAAATAACAACAATATCCTGTTGTTATAAATGTAAAACATATATTAAATGAATAAAAGGGAAAATAGTTCAATAGTTAACGAAAGAGTCCAGAGCTCTCAGCTCACGAAATAAACAACCTCCGTAATATACATTTTCTCCTCCAACGGGATCAATACCACAGAAAAACCAAACACCTCATGACAGTAAAACATCTCTTTTTCTTTACTCAACTCCCGTCCATATCGACCGCACCCGCCACGCACCCTGGAGTTCTCTCTTCTCCTCTTTTTCATGTCCACACCTGTCACGTGCTCTAGTTCCACACTGGCGTTCTCTCCCAGTGACATTCCCCTCTGTCTTTTGTTCCAACTTCACAGCCATCAAATACTAACACCACAATTATTATTTAATATAATTCTTTATTTTAACTTGCAAAAATCTATTAAATATGTTTTAAGACTGTTTATGCTTGACAGCTTCCTGAATAATTGAAAAAGTTTTGTGATATGATTTATAAAGAAAAATGACAGGACCTTAAAAATAGTGAATACCATTATTGTAATTTATTTAGTATTCTTTCTAAAACATCTAAAAATATTATTTTCATTGTTTTATTCATTTTTTTTCAGATTCTAGCAATTATGCACATTATGTGTTTAATGCATTTGACCATGATCACAGTGGCTCTGTCAATTTTGAGGTAAGTTGTAAAATCTACACATAAATCAAAAAACAATTAAAATTTCATTTTCCTTGCTACGATTTTACTACTAGTTTTACTTTTGTATATTTGCTAGCAGACTTACCTGGCATTGTCTAGATTTTGGTTTAATGATCCATGTACTCATTTTAAATCAGGGCTGTCGAAGTGACCCAGTGGATAGGCAATTGGACTTCGGAACCGTAGTATGCGGATTCGAATCCAGTATGTTCCATCTATGTTGTCGACTAAAATATGAATCCTCATTTTCCCTCCACTATGGATAAAATAGTGCAACTTGTGTTACGAAAAAAAACTATGTATGTATAAAAATGACGTTTATCTTTGTAAACGTTCATCAGTTGTCAGTGAATGCTGATCAGTTTTTTTTTCTGCATGGGGGAATTTCATCCTCATTCTCTGAAGCTTAAAAGAAAATTTCAAATTGAGCCCTTACAAAGGGCACATAAGTTATAAGCATGTGGAATGATTGAGAAAAAGTATTTAAGATCTGAAGATCTGTTTGAATAAATATATGGCTAAATAAAAGAAAAAATTGTTAATTTACAACTAATTCAAATGAGCATTTTCATGGGTGTGCTAAAACTCAAGAGTTGAAAATAATTATGTCCTAATTTTTTAATGAATGTTAGAAATAGTAATATATTTTTTCATGGCTTAAAACTTTAGTGGTAAGAAACAAAGAGTATCATTTATTTTTGCAGTAATTATAATGGCACTCAAATGCAATTAAAAGCTCAAATTAAAAAATGTTCATTTACAACCCAGCCAATGCTCTCTAATCATGATAAGATTAAGTAAATTCTCAATTTCTTCTCAAAGAAATATAAAGAAATGTTGATATCTATATTACATTATGTAGAGAAAAGGAAATTTTGCCAGTCTGACATTTAATAATTAAGATCAGCGTGCTAGATTAATAGATTTAGCAACAAGAATTAAAACTACTTATAATTGTTTTCAAAATCTATCAATCTATTCATTTATCTATTTAGTGATAAAAATGGAAATGCAAATGAAATTCTTAGACTTTTTATAGATTATCCAAATAATAATTACAGTCACAATAATAGATAGTTTGGATGTGGCGTTTAAGTTTGCATTATTTTTATCAAAAAGTCCCAAGAAGATTATATTTCTGAGTGTAAACGAAATATTTTGAATATAAGAATACAATTAACAAAGAACAATTAATAATAAAACATAAATAACCTTGGAAAAAATATGATGCAATCATTGAGACTGAAGCAATCATTAATGATGCATAAATAAATGAAATTTAAAAGGTTTTTGTATTCCGTCAAACAAAATGTTTGCCTATTTGCCTTTCAATTTTTTTTATTTGCTTATTTTGATTTTCAGGAGTTTGTGATGGGTTTATCGGTGTTGTCAAGGGGAAGCCTACAAGAACGACTGCAATGGGCTTTTAACTTATATGACATCAATGGAGATGGAATAATAACCAAAGATGAGATGACAGACATAGTCTCAGCAATATATGAAATGATGGGTCGTTTTACTGAGCCTACAGTTGATGAAAACACCGCAAGAGATCATGTTGAACGGGTGTTTTCAGTAAGTAGTTAATCAAAACTTATATTTACTCTCTAAAAATTGTAACTTTTTGTTTGCATATTAGATGCAAACCTTTTTTCTTAACTCCCAATGGAATTCAAATTTAACTCATGCTTTATACTACATTAAAGTACACTAAATTAAAACATATATTAAGGATATAATTAAGTACATTAAATTAAAGGTTATATATATATATATATATTAAATCAAAGTTTATCGTCTATACATGCATATCTTCATATATGCCAACAACTCCGGAAAGAAAGTTTTATAAAATATAAAGTATTACTTTTCATCTGCTTGAAGTTTTAGTCGTTCACAGTCAGGTGACAGAAAACTTATTAGATTTTGTTTTTCACATGAATACCAAAAAAAAAATATAATGTAATTATATTAGAAATCTCGGGCTAAAACCTTTTTTTTTAATGCAGATTTTTTAAGATGTCTTCGATTATTGGCTGCAGGCACTCAATTGAGTGAAAATTGCATGAATGCAGCTCTTCTGACCAGAATTTGTCAGTGAGCGATTCAAAATTACTTGTAAAATGATTCAAATAAGTTTTGTGTTAAATAAAAGAAAACAAAATTATTTTTTATGACAAACCAACTTTTTGGAAAGAATTAAGTTCACTCAGAAATATGTCAGCGTCATAAGCATCAAAATTAAAATGGAAATTTTCTTTTTTATGAAATTCATTGTTGGTACTATTTTTCTTTTAGAAAATGGATTTAAATAAAGATGGTGTGATATCACTTGAAGAATTTATGGATACATGTCGAACAGTAAGTTCATTTTTCAAGTTGGCTCAAATAGAATTTTGCTATAAGAAACTAAAATAAAGGTATTTAGAAACTTTGAATCAAAAATACATGTAACTAATAAGATAAAATTGAGTTTAGCATCTAAAGCTTTAGATTGCAAAAATCCATAATATATTTTTAAAATATTTTAAAATATAAGCCATTGGGTTATTGGAGTATGTACAACTTTAATAAAACATTAAGATAAATTTCAACTTTTAAATTGAAATTAGAAAAATTTTTTTTATTTTTTTTAAATTAAAAATACTCGTATTTTACTATTCAATTTTATCTTATAAAATAATTATTGTAACTAAAGCTGTTAAAGAGTTAAAATATGTGGAACCTACTTTAAAACTTAGTTATATTTTTTTTAAATTGTTGTTGAACGTTTTTATTTAGAAAAATTCTACTCAAAAATGTTATTGAAATTTAATTTTTTTTTCTAAATAATGAAATGTTTGGCTATACAGGGATATGCACCAGCATCGTGTAATTTAAGGTTTTATGACAAATTTTAAGCATTGCGTATCATAGTACTCAATGGTCTAAAAGCCATTTAGATATTTACTTGATGCTAGTGTAAATATATGTCCCTTTTTATCCCCAAAACTGCAAAGGGTTTGAGAAGTTGACGTTAATTGTATATTTCAACCTGATTTATCTTTGATCTATGCCCGTAAAAACGTGGACTATACAGAGGGAGCAAAATTTGTGTGACAGACAGACAGAAATTTTGAAACCGCATAATCCAGCATTGCCTGTGCAAATGAGATCATTTTAGTAGTAGAAGAAGAAGAAGATGCCAATGAAAGGAGAAAGTAGAAATTATTGAATGTTAGATAAGAGAACTGAGACTTTTATTGATTATTATTATCAGCATTAAGAAGAAACCATTTAATCAAAATAGCTGTAGTTCTTGAAAAGAGTATAAAGTGTAGTGTGAGAACCGGTATGAGGTGAAATTTCTTCATGATCAAAATCTTCCAAGGAAACCTTGGATATAGCTAAAGAAATTTTAAATGATGATGTTCATTATTTTTTTGACACAGCAGCTGCGTTTTTAAAGCCATTTTTATGATTGAATGTTTATAATGTCTCTTGATATGCATATTGTCAAAAAAAGAAAACAGATTAATACTTATAGGAAAAACTCTTTAATCGAAAGAAAGTCTTTCTTTTTAAAGTTAGTGAATAGATTGACAAGAGCTAGAATTGTACTTTTTGGACCAATTAACCATTATGTTTCCTTAGGTTCTTGGACAATAAGGATTTTTTTTAAATAAAATACAGAATTACATTTTACATTTTTACCCTAACTTGTATTTAATCTAAAAACTTTGCTGAATTTCTTTTAAAATAAGTTTTTGCGCAAATACTCATACGTTTTTTTTCTATCCAAAGCATTATCTTATTGCTCAGAAACAAAAATAAGAAATAAGTTAATTAAATTGAGATTAAAATGCAGAAAAATGTAAAAGAGGAAGCAAAAAATGAAAAGATGAAAGAAAAAAGCTCTTTTGACAACAGCATTTCAATTCTGTTGAAATCATTGAAAAAGTTTTCCTTCTAATAAAATAGTTACTTCAAAATACTGTGTTTGAAATCTTTCTCTTTTTTTCTTTCAATTTGACTATTTACAAATATTTTTGTCAAAAAGAGTAACAAAAATGCTCTGATGAAGCAACATCAATATCAGGTTAGTCTTCTTCCATTCATACTTAAAAGACAGGATGAAAATCTATAAAGTAGACAGTACATGTGCATGTATGATTGTTATTCTACATGTCTGCATATGACCGAATATAAAAGATCAGTCTATATTACAATAAAATAGAACTTAAAACTCTCTCTAGTTAGAGCTTTAATCTGGCATGTGTTTATGCACATAGTTATATATACTTACTTTATCAATTATAACGTTAGTGTCATAGTTTAAAAATTAAATCCAGATTTTGAACTAGTAGAAAAATTAAAGTCCAAAAACAACTTTCTTTCACTTTGATGTAAACTAAAAGAAATTGTATTTTCTCTTTTGTAGTCTATCATTTTATTTAGAATTAAGGTCAGTTAAAAATCACCATTCGTTCTGACCAGAACATGGGACTTTGACTTGAATAATTAATTTATGCTGACCTTCTATAACTTGTCTTAGCTAAAAGTTTGTATGAATAAAATAAACTCTTCCTCTTCAGATTGAGAATAGTCTAAAATATGTAAATAATAACATTTCATTTAATAACCATGGTTAAAGAGATAATATTAATTAATTTTGTTATGAGAGTTTACTTTTCCATCAGTATTTTTGTCTATTTTTATTTCTTTAACAGGACCAGAATGTGGTACAATCTCTTGGTGCTCTTGATACAGAACTTTTTGTTTGAGTTCTTTTTATCCAAAATTTGGCTTTCAGAAAGAAATGGTATTAGAAATGCACCCTCTATTTTCCCAACATGTTTATTGCTTACACAATAAATCTTCAAGATTTATAAAAATCTTCTCTTCCCAAGCATTTTAGTCAATTTTTAGTGTCAACATTTTTGCACAAAATGAATTGAAAATTTATGCACATGAGTTGATTGATACCAAAAAAGCTTACTTTGAATATGTACTATATGTAGGTTTTCCAAAATGTTCCAAAAAGATTTATACTCTTTTTTGACAGAACAAAGAGAGGAGAACTTGTTCAATAAAAAAATTATCATTCATATATAATATGACTGAAGCTTTCTTGAAAAACATTGACCAGAAGGTACTCAGAGCTACTAGCATGATATACAAATTATTTCATTGCATCTGGAGAGGTTGAAGTATTAACATCCTGTTAACAAATAGATGGGTATTGTGTGGTTGTTTGAGTAGCCTACTGTTGCAGCTTTGCTATGGCTACGGTAGGCTTTTGATAATATACATATTTTTTTCATACTTTTATATATTCATTTTTATATTTATAAGTTGATTGGTATATTTTTATGAGGTGACAGCAATCACATCATTTGTACTATTAAAATATTTAATGACTTTAAAAGATTTTGAGAGTAGCATAAATATACAATTTTAACACTAATAATTGCTTGAAAATTCTATCAGGAAGTTAAAACAAAATGAAAAATAAACTTCTTTTTCTTTTTTACTGTTAATTAAGCAAAAAAAAAAGATAACAATGAGAATTTTACTTATAATTATAATTCTATAAGCTTTTCAAAAAATGTTCTTCTTTGATAATGCTGTTTATTATATGGAAAAATGCGCGCATGAAAAGTAATATTCTTAAGATTTTATTAAACCTGGAAAAGTAAAGGACAAG
>JAUZSX010000021.1:145594-156945 GCA_034780655.1 Idiosepius hallami | reverse complement strand
TGTCTTCTTTTGCCTTAAGTTGCCAGAGCAAATATATCGGTTCTTTAGGGTTTAAAGGATTAATGTTCCTGCAAGAACTAGTAAGATAGGCTGTTATGTAACACAAGCCCTAAAACTGAAATTCTGTCAAATAATAAAAAAAAAAAGCTGCCTTAAAGAATGGGTTTTCTCCCTAGATATGTTCCAATTTGGGTGAATATAAACAGTGAACAAAAAAAAAAAAGTCTAGTCTGAAAATTATAAACACACACTAAATATTTAACAAAATCCTAAAACGAAAAAAAAAATACAATCCAAACCCATTCAGGTATTCTTAATATATGCAATAGTTGTACAAAATGTAGAGAAAGAAAAGAGAAAACTGACTACAGACTCAACAATAGATGGAAACATCAAATTCTGGTGCATCCTCAGAAAATTACTCAAGATTATGGGGGGAATGAGTGGTGGACTTGTATTTAGGAATATTTTTGTTTGTTGAGGCTGACGTGCCATAATAGATAAAACAATTGAATTATATGTAAAGATGAAACTAGAAGAAATTAATCACTTATGACAATTGATAAAGGGTTGATATAATAAAACAAAAAGTATTCAATACTACTTGAATATATTATTTCACAAACTTGCAAAAAAGAGAATCAAAACCCAATATCATGGCAAGTAAAATGTTGACTGAAAAGTCAATTAATCTAAAAAAAAAAAAAGAATTTAGAAAGAAAAGTATGAAAAAATGAATGCCTTAGACTAATTCATTACAAGTCCAAAGGCAGAAATAAACATTCAATAAAATATTGTAGATGCCCATAAGTGTATTAAAGGTTATCTGTCCATTAAAAAAACTCTTCACTTTCAGTAATAAATGAAGACTGTCAATCTTACGCAAGAGTCACATGCAGTGATAAATAAGGGATAAAAAAATAATAATAAAATATTCTATATCGAATGCTTTTTTCTTAGCAATTTTAACTTTGCTTTGTAAAATCTGTTTTTAGTTTAATTAAAAACACTGTATTTTAGTAGCTGCAAATTTAATTTTAGATTGTTTATTTTTGTATTAAATAAAGCTGTTCTTCATTGATTAGATAAGAAATTGTGAAAAAAGAATTGTTTTTAGAATCCCTGATTTATTTTTTTTTTTTTCAGTCAAAAAACATCCGAGTGGAGCTGTGATAAAAATAATGAACTTTTCTCCAATTGAAAATGGGATTTTTTAAAATTTTTTCAATTCGGTTAAAAAATATATTGCAAAAATATTTTTTTCTGTTATAAGTTTTATTGGATGATATATATTATAAAACTACATTTTAGATTTTATAAGCACAATGTGAGCCAATATTTAATAAGAAAATACCAATCATTTTCAGTATTTATTGTAATTCTTTGATAAATTAGAATTTGTTTTCATTCATAACATACAGTGCTCCACAAAGTAAACAGTTGAAACTGTCAGTTTCTGTATTTCTAACACCCAAATGATGATGAAAATGTATTGAAACTAAAATAGGATCAGTTGGAAAAATTTAACCCATTGCGGAAAGAAAACTCAATAATTAGCCACGCAAAAAGTTTACAACATATCAAATTCATTAGATTTCTCAATGATCTTACAAACTTTTAACTGTTCAGGAACAGGCAATAAGCATCAAAGTAATGCATCATTCTATATCTAATAACAGTGTTCTTAACAACTCCATTATGGAAAAGAATAAACAGATTAATCAAAAACTCAGGAAATAAGTTTTCATGAAAGTGGATTGGGATATAGACTAATATCCAAACAGTTGATGGTTCCATAAAATTCTGTTGGAACAATAATTTGGCACTGGAAGTTTATAAATCAACCCTTCCTTTGGCCAGATCAGGTGGAAAAAGAACCAAACCTTTTAGGTTTATTAATTCACCTAGAATTACTCTTAGAGAGCGGCAGAAGGATTTTGAAAACAATGAAATTAAAGTTAGCAAGGATACAATCAATAAAACTCTTTGCCTTAAAGAAATCTTTGGATCAGCAAGAATAACTCCACTTCTTAAACCCAAACATGTTAGCATGTAAATAGCAGACTAAAAGGTACTGAATACCAGTCAGTAAAAAAAAAAAACACCATCCCAACAGTAAAATTTGGAGGAGGATCCATTATGATTTGAGGTTGTTTTAGTGTAGGAAAAGTAGAAATAAATGGAGCACTTTATAGTTGTATCCAGGAAAGAGCCCCTAAAGAAAATGTGAAGTTGCTCAAATTGAATTCATACTGAATCTTTCAACAAGATATAACAATCCGAAATAGAATGAAACTCACACAAGATTAGTTAAATTCAAATTAAGTGAATGTTTTAAAGTAGACTAGTCAATCTCTTAATCTCAACCCTATAGAGAAATTATGGGTCCACATAAGACAACCTTCAAAGCTATTTGTGTAGAAGAATGGAATAAAATAACACAAGACACATGTAAGAAGTTCATAAGAGATTACTCAAATTGTCTTCATGCTGATATCAACAACAATGGTAATGCTACAAAATACTAGATATTATTTTGTAAACTTTTGCATTGTGTTATTTTTCAACAGTTCCTATCTTAGTTCAATACATTTTCTGTTTATAAAAAGTTTCATCATTCAGGATCTAGAAATATAAAAACTGATAGTTGTTGTAAACACATAGGGGGCACAATATCTAACTAAAATTTTTTCATTTTTTTTAATCAAATTCTTAACTTAAAAATAGTTTCATAATTCATTCTGATATTTCTAAAATCAGAATAACACATACCAATTTTTTTTTTCTTTCCTTAAATAGAAACATCGAAGGTTGCTTACAGAATTAAAATATTTTTGCATTTGGGAAAATTGCAATCAGACTAAATTTTTGGGTCGACTTTATTTTTGTAAATTGGCATTGGATCGTTTTTAGAAAGTGGGTTCAAATGAAAGTTTGGCACTTTTTCAATCAGAGGAGGAGGAGGTTATAATTTTGTGCCAGTCTGTGGCATTGGGGCATTAAATCTGGATATTATTTTTTTATTTTGGGAAATAAATGCAATGAAATTTAATCTGATTTCTTGTTTTTTCATCTTGTTTGTAAATTATATATATAAAAAAAAAAGGAATATGTCTTGAATGTATTTAAAAGGTCAACTTCTTAATCAACCGTTACACCTAGTTGGGCAGCAAATTTATTCTTGCTGTTTCCATAGCATGCTAGTTTTTATGAGAAAGAGTTGCTAGCCTTATGCTCAACCCCAGGACCTTTTTTTGGCTTTTGTAATTTTGAAAAAAAGTTCTTTTATTTCCTATGAATGAAATAAGTCAATATTGTTTAAAAAGAAATGTATAAAACTATATCTAATTAAAAGGTAAAATGCATTGAATTTAACTTATCACTGATATAAAAAAAAAAGGCAAAAGTGCCGTTTCACGGAATGAATAGCCTCGACTCTCTCTTCACATAAAAGGAACGGTTTTCTGTAATCACCGTTTTTTATGTTATGAAAACAAAACAATCACTATTTTAGAATGTAATAGTTTTAAATAAGCAGAACTTCTTTTTTCAAAAATAAAAAACTTTTTTTTTTTAATTTTTAAGAAGAAAACAAAACTTTTTTTAAACAAGAAAATAATTTAAAAACGTTTTCTTTCCTAATCTAAAACCAAAAAAAGTTCTGCGTGTTTTCTTGTTGAATTATTTATTTTCAATTTTACACAAGAAAAAAAGATTTAAATCACGATTGAAATAGAAAAACTGTTTCCAATAAAATTATCAATTTTAAATAAACAATTAGTTTTTAAAAAATAATCACGTGTTGCTGTTTAAGTGAAAGAAAAATGTTTATAAATTATTTTCTTCTTTAAAAAAAACTTTTGTTTTCTTGTTTAAATTTTTAAAAAAAGTTTATTTTAATTATGTTGTTGTTGAAATAAAAATGTTTTATATTGTTTATTTTTGAAAAAGAAGTTCTAAATTTAACTTCTCAAATAGCGATTGATTTGTTTTCATAATAATATAAAAACGGTGATTAGCGAAAAACCGTTCCTTTTATGTGAAAAAGGGGGTCGAGGCTATTTATTCCGTGAAACGGCACTCTTGCCAAAAAAAATAAATTTAAGATCATACAGTATTCTTGATAATTCTATTTTAAACAATTTCATTCAAACGTTTCCTATTTCTTTTTGGTTTCAAGACTTTAAATAATTTCTTAAAATTTTTTTTATAGTTTCTACTAAACATTTAAAAAAAAAAAAAAAGCATTTTTCATTATGCTTTTAAAAAATTTCTTCATTATAGAATTACCTAGAAATTTATAAAATATCTTATAAAATTAAATCATTATTGAAATTGTTAAATTTTTATTTTAATTTTTGATGAAAACGTTTTAATAAAGGAATTAGTAAACATGAATATATATTAAGTAGTAAAAAAAAAAATAGTGTGTACAATTTGCAGAAATGAAACAAAATAAACATCTTAGTTATTTATAAATATCAGTGTAAATTATATTTACTAATAAAAAAAATGTTAAGATTAATTTAATTAAACTGTGTGAATTGAGAATTAAAAAGAAAATAACTTACCAGGACCAGCAATTAAAGAAATCTATACAAAAGGTACATAAATAATCATAAGTAGTCATGAATACATATTATTATATACATATTATAATCCATGTTTAAAATGGTAAAAGCAATAGGCAAGTAGGGTGCATTGATATATTTTGCACTTTATTACAACAATTTTCAGTCTATTTTGGGTGAAATTCTTCAAGATGAAGCTTAATAGTGGACTATTTTTCTCATGATAATTGTTTCATTAGTAGGCAAAAATTGTGGAGGGCAGTAATTACTGAGGATATATTTTTGGAGATTCAATATTCCTACCCGGTCATAGTTAATGAATTCCCCCGAAGAAAGCCAGCAGATGAGTTGGCTGAAACGTTGTGATATAGCAACATGAAAGACGAGAATAACAGCCTGCAGAAATGAATATACAATTTTCAGTTTTTTAAAAAGAAAATTTAAAATAGTATTTTGACATAAAACTATATTTAAGGATTGAAATCTGTAAATAAAAATTTATGCTTAATTCATTTCTAATTTGCACGTTAGATTATTTTGTAAACAATTTCTGAATAGATGTTATTTACATATATTTTGACCCAGAACACTTAACCACACATTCTGGATCCATTAGTTCTATTCTATCTTTCTCTAACTGAATTCTTGTTTTTCTTTAAAATATATATTCTTAACTTAAATACCAGTTATTTTTTTTTGGAATCATTGAGATGAGGTATGATAAATCTCATAACTATTATTCAGACTAATGTCCTCATCTTTATTTGCTTTACTTTTCAACTGAATTAACTATTTGAATATCTTTATAATACCTGAAGAAGACTAAAGGTTAATTTGGTCGAAATGTGAAACAAATAAAGATGAAGACAATAGTCCAAATAATACTTATAAAACACTAGGCTTCTGTTCTTCTCTATGACCCAGGTCAAAGGTCGTAATAAATGAGATTTAACATTTTTTTTGTTTGAGTTTTTTCAACATATCAACTTATGGTTATTTAATGCAGAGAACTAAATTAAAAAAACATTCATTTTGTCTACAGTTTTTTGAATAACAAAATATATGTACTATAAAATTCATAGCTGGAAGGAATGTGGGGATTCATACCTGTGTATTACAATTAATAAGTCCAACTGTCCTAAGTGAACATGGAATGGACATCCTTTTAACATTTTTCACAGATTCTTAAAAATGAGATTAAAATCTTTGTATTGACCATATTTCGTTTTTTTTTTTTTAATTCTTAAACTGTTAAACTAAATTTAAAAAAAAGAAGCAGAAAAAAATCTGTGGCTGAGGCTTTAAAGAAAAGAAAAAAAAAAAAAAATCAAATTCCAAGTGGAAAAATGCAAACCTTGGGATTTAAGCTAAAAAAACTAGGTTTTTTTTTTTTTTGGTTTGAAGACATCTCCGATTTATTGTGAAAACAAAATATGATCTACAATGTTGATGAGAAGTTATGTCACTTCTAGCTCCCAAAATAGTGGTGGTGTGATTTATACAACGGAATTTAATGTGAAAAGAGGAGGAAGAGAAAGGAGGGAGGGAGGCTTTTGGTTACAGTTACAAAAATGTTCTTGTCACATTCTTTCTGTCAGTCTGTCTTCCCCACGGCAGCAGGTGCAAACACACACGCAATAAGCAGGGTTGGTTGTTATTGAATTGGTTTTTGGTTTGTTTTCTTTTTTTTAAATTTTTTTTTTGCTTGGGTTAGAGAAAAATCTTTGGGGGGAGGGGGTAAGAGAAGGAAGGAATAGAAATAATCCAATTCGTGATTGGAGTAGTAATAGTATTTGTTGTAGCAGCACTTTTATACTTTTATACAGTTCCATTCATACAGACAGACACCCAGCCATACATCCCATGGGTTTTTTTTTGTTTGTTTTTAGTCCATATTTGATGATCTTTGCGCCTGGTCATAAAATTCCACTTTATATTTACTGTAGCGATAATAAGGAGCACAGTCTGGAAATATTCTTTCGATTATTGTCTTTGACGGCCGAATTCCTTCTGTTTTGCCCAGCATCCACTGTACACAAGCCATTTCCTGCTCATTAGACACATTCATTTTACGCCAATCCCCTAACCATTTGTCAAACTTTTTGTGTAACCTCAAGGACACCCTTTTGTGGGACTGGAAAATAAAAATAACAAAATAAAAAGAAATTACAAATTATAAAATCAAATTGAAAAATCCAATGTTAAACAATTATAATTGTCATAAAATCAATTTGGTTAAAATCCAAGTCTTGATTTTGGCGGATTTAATCTTATTTCTTATCTTGTGTGTACATTATTGAATTAAAATCTAAGATTAATAAGAAATCTAGTTTAAAAAATCTGATTTAAATAAAAATAGCACACCAGAAAATTTCAGCCAAGAATTTTGAGAATTTATTACTGGATTAATTGTAATAAATAATTGTAATGTAAACAAAAATATTGAATAAAAAATTGAAATTTATTTTGATTAAAAACAAAAAAATGTTTTTCATATTTCTTAAAAAAAAAAATATGGAAAAGATTTGCATCATAAAAAGCTGTAATGATCCATTCTGATAAAAAGAAAAAAAAACCTTGAAAAAATCTGGATTATTTCTTGGCTTCTTTAATTGTTTAAAGAGAAAAAAAAAACTTTATGAAAGCAATTTTAATCGAATCAAAAAGCAATTTTTTTTTTGGACACAATTTCAGACTTTTTTTTGTTAACAATTCTGATCAATTCTTTAGATAATATTACAAATCTCTAAACTTGAATCGCAGTTAAGTTATTTGTAATTAGAATAAATAATCTACAGACTTTATAAAGTGCAACATCAAGGCTAAAATATTTTAGTTTCTAATATTGCTGTAATACTTTTAAGTGATTCTTTAAAGTATTCAACAAAAAAAAAGACATTTATTTAAGGCAAAATTAAATTAAAAACAAATTTCATTCATTTTGTCAAAAGAAAATTAGTTTGAACTGGAAATTATTGCCCATCCCTTAAATATTCTATTGGGGATTTAAAAGAAAAAGATTTTTTAATTACTAATTAAAATATATATTTTTAATAAATATAACAAAATAAAGAATTTATGGAAAGATAAAAAAAAAAAAATCCAATCTTTTAAATCATTTTTTTTATCTCAAGTAAATTCACTCCTTCCCCCCACACTGTTGGCATTCAATAAACAAGTCACAAGTTTTAAAGATCAAAAATTCATTCATCTAAATTTTGTTATTCACAAACTTACCATCTTTACTAATATTTATACAACTGAAATGAATTGAATCTTAAAATCAAGCAAAGATTTTCCTTCCTTTTTTTATAAATAGAAAAAAAAATTAAAAAATGACTGATCAGCATTGAAAATGAAATAAAGAGCGCACAATATGCTGAGATTTCCTCAAAATATTGACAAACAAAACTTGACATTTACAAACATTTCTAGGTTTGGAGGGAAACAGAAAGAGGGAGAAAAGAAAAACATCCAGTTCAAACCTTTTAAAATAACTTGCAAGAACAAAATCATGCTAAAGAAATGTTAAAAGCAAACAAAATCAAAATAAATAAATTTATAAAAAAAAGCAACCAAGATTAAAAACTAAAAAAAAAACTAAAAAAAAAAATTATTAGAGTTTAAAATTGAATAAAAAAACAAAAAAACCTGAATCTTAAAATAAAGGGGGTGGGGGTCAGTTTATCATAGAAATTTATTTTAATTAATGTCACAATGGAAATAAAATAAATATGGCATAAATAATTCTTAGATAAGAATTGGTAAAAAAATTGGGAAATCTTATTTTCTTTATTATTGAATAACTTGATTAAATATTTTAGCAGATTGATTAATTGTTTTTTTTTTATCAAATCTAATTTAAAAAAAATATCTTCAACAAAAAGTAATGCCCTGATTATTCAAAACTAATGAACAATCAAAATAAAAAATCATAAAAAAATGTCATGATAAATAAATAAATAAAAAATTAGGTAAAAGAAAATTCAAAATTGTCAAATATTGAATTTTTTTTTCAAGTCAGAAAAATGGAGGTGGGCCAAGAATTGTTAGCAGCAGATAAAAAAAAAGTGCATCAAGGAATTTTAGAGTTGGTTCTTAATAAATAATACAAGCATTTTGTTGAGGTGTGAGCTTTAGAGGTGGAGGGTTTAGTTGTCAGGGTAGAAAGCTTACTAAAAGCAAAGCCACCCACATTGCCAAAGGTTTTTTTTTTTTAAATCAACTGATTCATAGGAAGACAGAGAAAAAGAGACACTGACCAGTGACTATTCTGAAAAATTAATCAATTACGAATGGTCTTTGAAAAGTAAAATATTAATTTATGGTATTAAGCATCAATATTTGTCTTTGGGGGCAGTTGAGACACAAAAAAAGCGACTTACCTCCCTTGCATGCTTCAGAGAGAGCTTTTTGTACAAGTAGCTCTCACTATTCACCACATAAACCATTTTGAATGAGTTCACATTGAACTTGCATTCAGTGTTGTCGATAATGTGGATGTCATTATGTAACCGTTTACCATAGGCAGCGGCACTGTCACGATCACAGTCTTTTCCAGGGGAATCCTTCAGTAAATTACGGTGTCTCAGGTTCCTGTGAAGGGGAAATAAGCTTTCGGTAAAAACTCATCAACATGGAATGTGTTGTTTATTTAGCAGCAAATAATATTTTGCTGGCTATTTAAACCTTCTGAATCCGTAAGACAGGATCAAAGTCTTCTCCTTGTTTAATATTAAACGTCCTTTCAAGAGGCTGAGAGAAAAACAGACAATGAAAGAAATGCTCTTCTCTTATGGATAGGTCTTCACCCACAGCCAGTCATTGCAAAATATAAACAATTTTTTTTAAATTAGGCGAGAAAAAACCCACCTAATCAATTAAAAAAACATCATATATATATATTATATGTGAGCACCAACCCAAGTTTGGCACAGGCCCATTTTTACGTGCTCTTACCCAGGCTTTTTACATTCAGTGTTACTCTTCACCTAGATGAGCTGCTCTCCTGAGTAAACGAGCCCCTGAAGTGAAAGTAAAGGTTTTGACTGGGATTTGAACTCGCGTAATACGATTCCAGAGCCCGAGCTTTTACCAATGCTCCACCAAATATTTCATTTATATGAACCCCATCTATCCGAGGCTGCTAAAGTGAAAGTAATGGTTTTGACTGGGATTTGAACTCGCGTAATACGATTCCAGAGCCCAGGCTTTTACCAATGCTCCACCGTCGCTGCCCGTTTTCAGGGCTGATATATTAGGGTTCAAAGGATTATGACAAAAACTACAAAGATAAGAACAGAAATCCGTTATAAAGTTGATATTAAGAGCAGATGTTGTTCATTTACGTGGAAACGGATTCAATATGAAATGACTGTTTTCAATAATTTTGCAAGTAGTCAAGAGACAAAAGACGGTAATTTTTCCTTCGCCCTCTACTTTGACTTCCTGAATGTGCACTTACCGGAAAAACGTGATGTCATTTATTTTCATTTGAAGACATTCTTTCACTTTGCCCTGGAGACTTACAAAATGTCAGAGGCCTAAAAAAAAAGAAACATTCAAATGAAACATATTTGCTCGCTTATGTCAGTAAGTATTACCTATTAAGTCGGTGCAAAGGTTTTTTTTAACGATTTTTAAGAGAGAGTGTATAAATCATTTAGATATCATATTTACTTTGTCGAGCACCAAACTAAGTTTGGCACGAGGCTATTTTTTACGTGGTCTATATACTTGACTGCTATCGGTCATCCGCCGAAACCAACCTCTCCTCATTTCTCTCTTTTTTTTTCTTTATCTTTCTGTCCTTTTTATAAAGTTATTTCCTGACTCCCTACGTCAACTCGGCTCTCGGATTTTCATGGAATTTTTGCTTACGCGAGTTGTTTACGTCAGGAGTGCATGGCTTATTGTTTATGCACCCGAGCCATCGCTGGTGCAATTCCCACTGGTAGCCGCATATTTTACACACACGCATACACACACACACACACATATATATATCTATATATCTCTCTCTATATATCTCTCTCTACATGTATATCTCTATATTTATATCTATATATTTATATCTATATATTTATATCTATATCTATATTTGTGTGTGTCCTTTTAGTTGTTTATCATTTACTCTCGTGTATACGTTATCTACCGAAGTAGGTGTCCAGATGTCTATGTGGTACCCTGACGTGCAATATCAAAATCTTTTTTTTCGAATTTATAATTTTGATAGCTTGTGAAACACACTCAATCTACACGTTTTAGTTATGTACTTTAGACTATCTTTAATTTGATTTTGGAATTTGTGCGAATAGTGTTTAAGAAATTCTATTATGTTTTTATTAAAGCCATTACTAAGATTAAAATTCAAGAAAGAGTATCATATCTATGATTAAAATATTCTTTCTATTTAGTTTAAACATTGATATTTGACACGTATATTATTGGTTTAATACATTATTCTTAATTTGAATACTAAAGTATTTATTAATTTATTTAAATGATGGAAAATATGGAAAATATACTGTGATCGATTATGGGCAGGGACGGTGGAGCACTTGTAAAAGCTCGGGTTCTGGAATCGTATTCCACGAGTTCAAATCTCAGTCAAAACCATTACTTTCACTTTAGCAGCCTTAGACAGATGGGGCTCGTTAACTCGGGAGAGCAGCTCATCTAAGTGAAGAGTAACACTGAATATAAAAAGCCCGGGTAAGAGCACGTAAAAATGGCCTTGTGCAAAACTTGGGTTGGTGCTCACCAAGTAAATATAATATA
>JAUZSX010000021.1:82751-118594 GCA_034780655.1 Idiosepius hallami | reverse complement strand
ACATCAAATTATACACTTTTTTAAAGACCAAACTTCCACACCTCTCACAAAAGCTGGAATTCATATAGAAGAAAAAAATTGATCAGTAATAATTATTTTATTCTATTTACTATAATTCTTGTACGATTAGCAGACTGCACAATTATTCTTTTTATTTTTCAAGGAATTTTGATTTCTGCGAGGGGGGTGTTAAAAAATGTATAACCGAAAAAAGAAATTGAATAGAAAAATCAAAAAAAATTTTTCAAGCAAATCATTAAAAAAATTATTTTAATCGGATAAAAAATTGATTTTTGGTAGATTTTAAAAAAAATATGAAAGCCACAGCATTTTTTCTATGTAATCAAAACAACACATGGCATACGGTTTTGATTTTTTAAGAAATTTCTTTTTAAATTTTATTTATTAAAAAAAATTTTTAAACGATAATTTTTATTTGACATTTTTTTTTTCGTTTCTTCCTCTTTCTTATGCACTAAAAATATTTATACTTTTTATTAATTCTGATTGATTTTTCACAATATTCAATCATTGGGGGGTCGAAAAATGGCTATCTTATTGGTCATCCTCAGCCTAGGTGTACAGAGAACAGTTTCTTTTTACTTAAATTTATCAAAATTATTTCTGAGTCATTTTTGGAGTTTACCAGACAAAATCATTTTATCACATTAAAATCAAATAATATAAAAAAAATTCTAGGACCTAGAATTTCAAACTTTAAACCTCCAATAATTTAAAATGTCTCAATATTTATTAATCGAAAGCAAGTGATAATTTTCATGAATTTTTTTCATGTAACCAGTCAAATATCATTTTTTTTTTTTGGTGGGTAAATAACAAACAAGTGCCAAAAACTTTCAAACGTTTGAAAATGATCAGAAACATAATCTGTAGAGTGAGATTGCTTATATTTATAGTTAGAGTGCTCATTATCAGTGATTGAGCGTGTACATTAGAGAAGAAGCGTAGTCAAGGAGTCAACAGCCTTCGATGACTGTCAGGTCTGATGACGACCGCACAACACAACAGGCAAAATCTGACAATAATCACCAAAGGCTGTTCACTCAGTGTCAATGAGTTTTTGTTATTTGTTGGGTTTATTTTCAAGTTTTTTTTTGTTTTATCTTAAAAAATTTTTTCTATTTCATGAAATATGATGTAATTCTGTTTCTCCAAAAATGTTTTTTTTTAATAAAAATTCTTGTTCAAAATTTTTAATATTTTTAAGAAAAAAGATTAATAATATATATTTAATGAGTTTCACATTTCAAATTACTTACTTTCATTTTCATATATCTCAAAAACATTTTATGCATTTCAATCTCTTTTTTCCCTAGGTTTTAAGGTAATGTGAACCAAGAATCTTAAAGTAGATAAATAAAATAAAAATAAATTACCATTATAAAGTTTATTCTGCAATAAATAATCAGTAAAAAGAATTCCATTAATTAGTGGAGGGAGGGTCCTATGATTTTTGGTAGATAATTAGAGATAGATGATAAAAAAAAAAAGATTTTTTTTGTTTTTGTTTTGGCACTCACTGTATTATTCAATTTTGGTTTTTGTATAATGATGATAACCCTAGTTTCAGCCAAGCTTGTCATGTGCATTTGTTGACTTGACTTCTAGGATTAACAATGGAAAAGAAAAGACATGCTGCTGCTGCAGCTAAAATAAACCATACCAATTATTATTCTTTAAAATTTATCAAAATAAAACATTACAATTGCAACATTGCAAAGAGTACAGATTAAAAGTTAAAAACCTAGTAATTTTGAATCCCGTACAAAACAAAAAAAAAACTTGTTTGTTAACTCTTTAGACCCTAAGAGACCGATATCAGCCCTGAAAACATAAGGCTAAAAAAGAAACACCAATATTTTGGCTTTAATATGTTTCACTAATGTATCGACTGACAACTTGTAATTTTGATAAATTTGGGTTCAAAGGATTAATAACTTCCTTAATTCTATGATTTAATTATTAGATGAATGAATGGGAATGGAAATAATTAATTTTGCTATTAAAAAAAAAATTAATTTAAGTTTTGATTAAAAATAATTCTGAATTTTGGATTGACTAAAGAATATTTTCTTATTAATTTAAAAATATGAATTTTAACGCAATTATTTTTAATGGTGATTTTTATTCATTTTTCTGTTATTGCCCTCTCCTCCGTACCATTCTGGAAGTTTTCTTTAGATTAACAAATTTGAGTAATTTCCCTTGGCTTATTATTATTATTTTTTGATGAGAGGAAGCAATCAGACATTAGTGTGTGTGCGTGCAGCTGTGGCCCAGCCATGACCACCCAAAACAACTTACACAACAACGGCACCGTCATTTTTGTCCCCAATTTTTATTTATGTATTACCATTTTTTTAAACTATCTTCATCATTTCCATCCTCCAACTACACTTGCAAAACACTGCCCGTGACTCTTCCATCACCGGTTGGGTTTTGCTAATTAAATGAAATATAGTTATTCTTGAAAATAGCAGACAAGTGATATAGACCCAATTCTCGGACACAATCATTATTATGGTTATGTAAAGTTTCAAATTTTTTATATTATTAAAATTAGCCCAAAAGTTTGGATATTTTATATCTTAAAAAATAAAAATTTATGCTATATGTATATTTTCTAAAGAGTTTTGTTTACACACCAAATTGTGCTAACTTAGTTCATAATGACCTAAGTATTGGTGTGACTATTGTATTAAAAATTGTTGAGTTAATCAATAGACCATTACACCAAGCCTTATATCATTTGATAAACTATGCAACAATTCTTTAAAGATACACATAAATCAACCAAGTGCAACTAACTTTCACTTGCTTTGTGCATATATTTGTAAATAACAAGATTTATAATTTATTGCTATTTTGAGCTCCTGAGTTTGTTAAAGAAATGGAGCTGTTGCTCCAATTTTTTTTCATTTTGTTAGCTTTTATGAGTCATTAGAAATGATTACCCATCTAACGTTTATAAGTTTTTATTAACCTGCTAATTAACAAGGTAAAAATGAAATGATTTTATTTTATCTTTCATTTGCTTCAAAATCTCTGGAACAAATACCATTCTTTTTTTTTTTTATTGTATTGCAAGTAAGTTGTTTGAAGTGTTGTTGCCATAGTTACCCTTATATTGTGCCAATATATGTAAACAACTTTAAGAAAGCTAGACAGAAGTCCAGCTGTTTTGTTTTGTAAAGAAGAAAGCATTGGACCATAGCTAGAGTGGATGAATTGTGTTCTAATATTCATAATTAAAAGAATTGTAAATATAAATCATTATCATCATTGGGAATATTCTATGTAGGATATTCTATTGAGTAGAGGAGGCATTTTTGAGTGAGTTTGGTATGTTGTGCTGAAAGACGAATATATTTCTTATAAGGTGTGAATGGGGAGCAAAAAAAGTTTGAGCAAAAAGAGTTTAAGGTAACAATTCAAACTGATGACCACCTTTGTCTTACTTCCTCACCTGCATTTTGGATTTTTTTTTCAATGCCTAGTTTTGTATTTTACAAAATGAATGAAACAAACAACTAAAACAAATTTGGTTATTGCATGCAGGCTTAGCTATAATTGTCAGAATGTTTTTAAATAAAGAAATCAATGAAGAAAAAAAAAAAAAAAAATGCTCCTCTCAGTCAGCTTTGAGCCTTTGCTTTCTTTACACGAAATGAACACCACCCTGACTACTATCCCACCAGAGAATGAGCAAATCTCTTTTCAGAGATAACATTTTTAAAGAGGTTTGTCTAAAAAAAATAAAATAATTTTGGTTTGTGCAATTTTCAATAAATACATCAAGCAATTAGTGGTAATGATGTTCTAAAAGTGAGAGATAATGAATGTTTCTGGTTTTATTACTTAACAAAAAGTCAATTTTGAAATTCACTTTAAAATAAGGTCTTTTTTTCATTTTAGTAAAGTTTTCTTAACAGTTTCAAAGGCATTTATTTATTTGTGTTTAAAATTATCAGCATCAACTTAAAAAAAAAAAAAAAAAAAAACTTGCATGAAAAATTGGAAAGTGAAGTCATTACCAACAGTGAAAATGGTTGGTTAATCTAATTAATTAAGAAAAAAGGCTAAATAGATCTTATTCACTCACTCCTTCCTTTATTAGTTAATTTAAAATTAGAACAACAGAAAGAAAAACAAACGTTTCTTTCTATAAAAAAAAAATCTTAAAATTCATTTAAATTAAACCAAAACTTAAAAATCCCAATTAATTTAAAACCACAAAACTAATGACCAATTTATTTCTTTATAGCAAAATTTTTGTTTGGATTCAGAGTTGATTTCTTTGTTACGGCAAAATATCTGTATACATTTTAAATACAGAAATACCAACAATGGAGGAGTAGGAGTACTTTTTAAAGTTTTGCAAAACAGAATCAAATCACAAGGGAAAAAAATGCTACTTATGATTTGAAAATTCTTTTTTCTTGGTTCTCAATATTATTTTAAGGCTTCTTCATTATTTTAAACTTCAAGGCATGTGTGTACGCAAATTAAATGGTATTTAGAACCTTTAGAAAATAAGTTATGGGAATATTTAAAGATTCCAACAATTCTCATTTTGAACAGACCGAAGCTAGAGACTTTTTTTTTTAATAAGGAAAAGTTTTGAATTTTTTTGGGTAATTTTAACATTTTTTAAAAGCATATGGAGGGTTGGTTTGGTTAAGTCATGTGTAGAAGGAAAGGAAAGAGAAGGCACCATCATTAGCTTCTTATTTCCAGAGAAAAAAAAGTGGTTTTAATTAAAATGATTATTAGCATGCAAGCCAGGTTTTGAGGGACTAAAAATGATACCATATAATTTATTCTGTTTGGGGGGAAATTACAGAGAGACTAACGTCATTAAATGATGGAAACTTTTCAGTTATGTTTGAAGATTTTTCAAAAAAAGAGAAAAAAGAATGAATGGAATAATGTGTTTTTCTCAGAAAGAAAATCTGTGGTGGTTCAGGCCCATCCTGTCTAGACTTGAATCATCTTTTAAACCCAGAGTTTGAAATTAATAATAAAGAAAAAACAGGCATATAATTGGTCCTAAATTGCACAATCACACAGCAACTCACAACAAACTTTACTTGTTTGCATAGTGATTTTGATCACAATAGGCTTTAATTTTTTTAAATTTGTTTTTCTAGGGTGGGGGAGGTTTAATTTAATCCAGTTACAAGTGAAGATCTATCATTTGGGAATATAGTTCTTGACATAGTTTGAAAGCATACCACCAAAAATGATATTGATTGAACCAAAGACTTTATAGAACCAAACTCAACCAAACTAAAATTAACTAAAAAGAGACTTATTGCATTCACTCCACTCACTGCTTAAGTGGGCTGGGCTGCTCTGCTCTGTGGTGGTGGTGATATGTGCTGCTGCCTGCAGTGCACAGGCACATCACAGTCACAGAGTGCTGCCTGCAGTGGGCACTCTCACATTTAATGAAACAATTTTTATAGTTTTTCCTCGTTTTTGATTGCTAATAAATAGTTTGTGTGTGTGTTTTGACTGTTGGTATAGGAAAGATTGGTGCTGATTCATTTTTGCGTGTTTAGTAAAGCCGCAGTTTTTTCTACTAACTCGTCTTTTAATTAACAATACGAAATTAGAGAAAGGAACAATAATTTCCAATAAAAAGGAATTTTTTCTTAATTGGAAAAAAACATGTCAGGATGACCACAGACTTTTTCTTGTTCCAAAGCATAGCATAGAGGACATTAAGACACATTTTTTTTGCAATTAGTGTAGTTTTTGTTGTTTCTATTTAGAAAAAAAAAAGATACGTGATTTGAATAAAAAAAAAATCATTGTTTGAACTACTTTTTTTCTTCTTCAGATTTTATTCGATTTTAGTTCAAGCCATTTTTTTCTATTTACACGGTAGGTAGGGTGCCATCGGTGTGTGTCTAAAAAGTTTCTTGTGCTGCCAGGACGGCTATGTAGAAATAAATTTACATAAACTAATAAACAGTAAATCTTATTTTTACCAATAAAATGTTTTTTTATTTATTTGTTTACAGTAAGGAAATGCTGGAAATGTCCTCCATTGGCATTAAGACATTTTCTTATGCATCCTAACTTTTCCGGTAGCCTGTATTTATAAGGAGAAAAAGCAGTCCGGCTCCATAGATTCAACGAGTAAGTAATAGTAGGTATTTACTTATGATGTTTTTTGATAAATTCAAGACGGCGGCGGCGGCAGCGATGGAAACGAATGAACGAAAGAGTGAACGATTGTGGTTGGTTGGGGTTTGGTTGTTTTTGTAATAGAAAGAAGAGAACAGAGCAGAAAGGAGGAGAAGGAGAGGCTTTAGCTTTACCCACCCTGTCAGTACAAACAGTAACAGTAAAGAAAGACGGCGATATCGGAATGAGAGAAGAGAACAAGAATCAATGAACGAATAAAAACAACTACTGGCCGCCCTGAATGCTGCTATATGCATTATTTTCTTCTAGGCTCGTTGTTGGTTGGTAGTTTTTAGTTTCGTTGTAGATTGGACACATAACAACAATAAGTAACAGAACAACAGCATGATGATGAAACAAACTGTATAATGTTATTGTTCACTTTCTTTTATCGCTGAGATGAAAAGTATATAATTGGTTCTCAATAATAATAAAAACAATGATTGATAATAAAAAGGACGAAACTAACAGTTTAGTTATTTCTCCACAGTAATAATAACACTAACACCACACCAAGAAGTTCCATCCCCGGGACTGTCGGTAGGAGGTCGGTAATAATTAAAATATACTTTTATCAGGTTTAATTATTACTATTATTAACATAATCATCCTTTGCGATAAAAAATATTTTTAAAAATTGAAATGGAATAAAGAGAATTTCTTTTTTTTATTTGTTTGAAGATAAAAACGAAAGGTTTTTGAAAATCCACGACAACATGGACGACGACAAACAAGTGAAAAGGAAAGAAGAAAAAGGACGGGCGAGTCTATTATTTGAAAATATGGACTCTTTCTAAAAATAGAGGAACAGACATAAAAGCTTAGAAAGATTAGTGGAGTGGAGTTGCAATCTAAAAGAAGCTAACATTAAAATATAAAAAACACAGAAAATAAAATATTGTAGATTGTACAAAAAGTAACACTAGTTCTTTTTTTTCTTCACTACAACAAAGTTACATTGTTTCAATTGCAAATAAAACCTTGATCTCAGTCATTATTTTATATTTTTATAAATAAAATAAAACATGAAAAGGTTTTCTTGATTATAAATATTATTTAACAAAACGCCCCACAAGAAATCCTTTAGGTCATCGTCGTCCAATTCAGATTTAAAACTAGAAAAAAATATGAAAGGACACCCCCCCCAAAAAAAAAAAGTAAATTATTTTGACTTGGGAAGAATTCTACATAGAATTTCATTTTAATTTGAACGGATTTTCAAAGGTGTAGTCAAAATTACCGATAAAAAAATCCTTGGGCAAAAAAAAGTCACATTATTGTTCAGAGAGATTTATTTATATTTTTGTGAAATAATGACTCGACTGAAGAAAGGCAATAATAATATTAATCGCCATGACTATGAAAAAGAGGGAGACAAGGACGACCTTCCCCTTTAAAAGAAAAACGAGAGAGAGGGACAGGCAGACCAAAAGAGAGAGGGGGCTAAGAGAAGGCAAACATTATTATTATCATTTTAGTAGAAAAAGACTAAATTTGACGAACAGCCAATAAATACGACTGGCCTATGACGAAAAAAAGAAAAAATACTTGCTTGTTTTTCTTTCTTTTTCGTAAATAAATATTTTTGATTTTGAAAATAAACTAAGAAAATAAAGAATCAAGCGCCTTTTTCCCCGAGAAAAATTGTTTTGATTCGGTTTTGAAAAAAAAGAAAAAAAAAGAAAAGAAAAATAAAACTCAACAAAAACATAAAACCATTTTTTTGTCTTTAAGAAAAAACAGAAATTCTAAACGAAAGTAAATATTTGGTTGTTTTGTTTTTAAAAGAAGTAAATTTAAGAAAAGCATTTTTTTTCCTATTTCAAACAATGATCGTCTGACGAGAAAGCAAAGAAATAATAATAATAACATTCTGCATAAAAACAAAACAATGGATCCTTTTTCATCGACGTTGACAACCAAAAAAGAAAACAGATTTTTATTTTTCCCTTCTAACAAAAAAGAACGATGGATACATTTTTTGATTTCGAGCATTTTTAGGTTTCGTTAATCGGAAAAAAAAATGATGTTGGCTTTTTTTTTTAACAAAAGAAATAAAACTACTATGATGATATTTCCTACCTATGATTAGAAGACACGAGAAAACGTGAAGTTAATGATAGAAAGAAAAGAAGGAAAGATGCATAATGTAGAAAGAAAACGATAAAGGAGAAGGTTCTTTTCGAGCTTTCATTTTATGGATCAAAATTCAAATAAATATATCACTTCTACAAGTCCTATCTACAATATGTAAAAATAAAGATCATTTTGTCCCCCCTCCTTTTTAAAATTCATATACAAAATGAGAATAAATGAAGAAAAGAGGATCATAAATATTCAACTATAAATTTACAGAAAATAAAAATATAAAAAGAAGACAGAATTTAGTCAAAATCATAAATGAATTCCAACAAAGAAGTGTTTTTTCGATTTTTTTTTTCAATGAGTCGAAAAGAAAGAAAAATGTGAAAATGAAGAAAACGTGTTCACTAAAAAAAAATAAATAAAATAAAACCAGTCTCCAAGGTTTTTTTAAATCCCTATTTTAACCTTGTACTAAATAAATATATCGTTTGAATTGTAAAAAGATAGAAGAAAATAAAAATTAGCAAAATATATATATGTGTGACCAACCAGAAGAAAAAAATATAAGCAGAAAAATCTCTAAGTGTTGGTGTATTATTATTATTGAATGCTCGAAGTGGCAGTAGTGGTAGGAACACAGGTCAACACGAACACGGCGACACAAAAATATCTTTAATATTCTCCAACTAGAGACCATCATGTGAAGGAAATAAACGAAATCAAAAGATAATGATGGAGTTGTGGGAGAAAAAAATTTAAATTTACCTTCAAACATGAAATGATGACGACGATTTCTGCCTCAGTGTAAGATAAGGGCAGCCAGCGAGAATCACCAGCAGTACCATTAAGCTACGTATTCATCCAAACTTGTAACAACATTTGGAAATCCCTTACGTCATAAACTTGGACCAATCAGGATCGAGCGGCCATTTTGAACGCCAATCGAATAACAAAAGTATGTCTTCCGGGTTAATCAGTCAGTCAGTGGCAGTGGAGGGAGAAAGACACACAAGAAGAAGAGTGTAGCAGATCAGAACAGAGCAGAGCACCACACCACAGCAAGCACAGGCAGTTGGCTGACTGCCATCACAAGAAAAAGAGACTCTATAACACTCACTCTACACAACACATCATTTAGTAAGAAGTGGAAAATAAAATCAAGTTTCTGGTAAAAATTAAGAAAACTGAATTTTTTTTTTTTAAGTTACACGTTTTTTATAAAACCTTCTTAGCAAAATTGAATGATTAATTACACGAATAAACTATTTAGTTGAAAAGAAAGAACTTTAGGTTTAAGTTGTAAAAACCTAGTTAAAAATATTTTAAAAGCCTATACTTGAAAATGTATAATAAGAAAAAATAGGTATTATTTTCCTTTTGCAATAGGGTGTCCGAAAAGTTGTGAAAATAATGTGTTAAAATCAATGGAAGAAGACATTTCCAGCATTTATTCTTTTAGATAATCTATGATACCGTAAATTAATAAAAAACTTTTTATTGGTAAAAATTACATTATTGACTAAATATCTTAATGAAAATGCTGGAAATGCCCTCCATTGGCTTTTAAAGTATTTTTTACTGCTCTTGCACTGCACATGAACTCTGTGGACACCCTGTACTTTAAAAAGTGCTACTGTATTTCCTTCAACCAAAAATTCATTCAAGCCTTGTTTCTTTTTTATCTAAAACAATTCATCCAGTTAAAAGATTGACAGTTTTGGTTTACAAATTTTGGCCAGTGAAGATAGAGCATTGGTAAAAGCTCAGGCTCTGGAATCGTAGTATGCGAGTTCAAATCCCAGTCAAAAACCATTGAATTTACCTTAAAAATGGCCTTGTGCCAAACTTGGTGCTGCTCACCAAGTTTTAGTTTACAAATCTGCCAGGAATATTTATTAAATCTTTAAACTCTGAAGTTGCAAGATAACCAATTAGTCACTAGGATACATTCTATTAGAGGGCAATATTAGGGCTAAAATACTGGTGTGTCTTCTCATGTCACCAGGGTCGAAATATCAACCCTTTAGGGTCTAAAGGTTTAAGTAAAATCTTCTAGACTCTAAATTATGGCCAGCCAATTATCTCTAGCTTCATTGGATGCCATTTCTTAAAAATACAAATGTGATAGACACAGCCTCCCTCACAAACATTTTGATGTGGCTTGAAGCATTTACAGTAAAATTGAAGAGCTTTCTTTTTCCCCAATTCTGCACCAAAAGTGTACTTACTTCAAAATCTAAGGGGTTGCCAGCAGTGATTGCTTTGGTTAGCAAGATTGCACCCCCTCCATCAGAATTTTCTTTGTGACCCCTCTACAAACAAAATGCAATTTGCCCCTCCCAAACATACTGAAGACTTCTGTTAAAAATAATATATATATATATATATATATATATATATATATATATATATTATAACAAACACCTTATTATTCTGTAAGCACACAGGCTTATAAAATTATGTATTTGTTATCTTTATAACATGTTATATTACATATCACACTTAATCATTGATCATTTAATCGAGCACTCCATCCAATTTTGGATAAAAAATAAGATCCAATATCGATCTAATTATGAAAGAGAGAAGTTGATTTCAACATAGAAGAAAGATAATAATTTTGCAGTAAGCCTTAATAATTTTTTTTTTTTATTACAACAGATCTGTAGAGCCAATGGGCCTTAGGGCCCTGGGAGAACTTGTTCCCTTCCCCAACGATTGCAGGGTCTGTAGTGTAGAACCCTAAGCATTGTCCTGGTTGCCAGGAAAGAGAATAAAGAATTATTAGATTCTCCAAGAATACAATATTTGCACCTGGGAAAAAAACTAGTATGACATTCAGGGGAGTATTGACGTGTATTTTCCTTCTTTTTTTTTTTCCATGGTAAGTATAGATCAAAGAAATGAGAAATCTTGAGTGATATAGACCTCTGGGCCTACAACCTACTCTGCTATTTACACATGATAGGAGTCAAAATTTAATCCTCACAATCTATGCCTGTAGCGATATGGGGTGTGGAGTGAATGTCAGTCACTTTCGTAAATGATCGGGTGATCCTGATACTGACGTCCAACCAACTATAAAAAATATTAACGTTGTAATTGATGAGAAGTCTAAAGAGTCCCAGATGGCCGAATAAAGCGGTTAACTGAAATGTCTGTATTGTTAAATAGTCTCGATTCCAGCCCAAAGATGGACAGCAGGGAGCGGACCCCTCACAGCAGTAAAAAATGGACAGTATGTGGAACAATGCGACAAGGTAGGTTTTGACAGGGTCCAAAGAACTTCTCCATGTAGCAACATCGCCATCCGCTGAGGGCCCGGAATAAACGCCCAGAGACCTTGCCTCATTGCGAGGAAGGCTGTAGGGAACAAAAGCTATTTCCTTGCAGTCTTTCTCAAAGTTTAAAAACATACACCCCGTCCCCATCTCCTCCCAAGAAAATATATTGACCCGTTGTATTAAATGCCCAACATTTGTTGAAAGTAAAAGGAAATTAATCTAAAGAATGAATTTTATTTGAGGCAATCCTACAATTCATCTTGAATGGTGAAGAAAAAAAGTTCAAATTTAAACACATAGTGACTAGCCATAAATTGCATTTAATAAAAGCTTGACCATAAAGATGGAACACATTACTCTGATCACCTGATCCAACTATTTGTGAGGTTACTTGAAAGACCAGGTGAACCATGATAGAATATATCTCATCTCTTCTCTCTCTTGGCGGTCACTCGTGGTCGAGTATGATTGTCCTCCCTTTCGGGAGGACGCCTGTGCGTGATGTCTTTTAACGTGGGGAGACTGATGGACCTTCAGTCACCACACGGCCCTTTGGCAGAGAAAGACCTGGTTCCAATGGCATGGAGAAAGAACCACGACGACTGGGGGCCATCCTCTGTTGCAGCCTTCATCCACCTTCAGTGCCGTTGTGTCACTATGGACATCATCCGCCACATCCACCGTTGAGGTCTTGCACTATTTAACCCATAGCTGGAGGGAAGATAGGCTTCATACCTTTCCCAAGGATATTAGTCGACATGTTAACAATATATCTACTTGGCCAAACACAAACCCAAGTTAAGCACAAGGCCTGTTTTACGTGCTCATTATAACCATAGGCTTTTTGTAATCAGTGTTGCTATTCACCTAGAGGAGATACTCTTACTGATTAACAGGTTTCATCCACCTGGGATTTTGTAATCAATGTTATCCCTATACCTAGATGAGTTACTCCCCTGAGTTAATGAGTCTCAAGACAGCTGAAAGTGAATGTGATGGTTTTGGATAGGAATTGAACTTTTATGATATTCCAGGGTCCAAGCTTTTGCCACTGCTATCATAATAATAAGACACATCTAGCTCACCTGATCTAACTCTCTTCTTTAGGTTTCCCTGAAAGATTAGCTGTATGCAGGCAGACAACAAATGACAATGGAACTGAAAGAAAGTGCCATAAAAGGATTTTATTTTAGTTGATATGATAAACCAACCTTTATGTGATGTGAAAAATGAAGCTCTCAAATGTTTTTATTTTGAATGGTCACCATCTTAAATACATGATGTTCAAAGGTTAGATAAGTGATATTTAGGAGTTTTTCAAGTTACCAATATTATAAATATACTTAAGACTATCAGATTTGTAATCTGAGAAAATAGAATTTATATTGTGTTCCTTTATTCCCCTGTATATTTTTTCAAATCTCAGACATGTAAAACTTCTGTATACCAGTAATACTTTGTAATCTGGGAAAACAGCATTTAATACGTGTCTCATTATTATGGTTCAGCAATGCACAGATATTACTTGTATGATCAAATTATATGACTTTTACAAGGTTGATATTTTTTTTTGAAGAATAAGTTTATTCGTAGTTTATTCCCCACTAAAAAGATTAGCAGAATGGAATCTTCCCAATTTTTTTCTTTTGTTTATCTCATTCAACAAATATGGTCAATTCACATTAGAGATAAAAGATCATCAAAATTAAGCAAGAGCCTGTTCAGTTCTAAGATGGGTGTCCACCTAGGAATATCAAGTTGGTTGTTCATGGCTTCATTAAGCATTCAAACTGACCTCTCCCCAATCCACTTTCTCATAACAACTGACCAAGCAAGGTAAAAAAAAAGTCCTTGATTAGATTTATCCCCTAGGGTGAAGACTGGAAGTCTCAGAATACTCTGAGATTGCAAACACGATCAGGTAAGGAGAGGTCTTCCTGCTCAACAACAACTAAGAAATCATTTTCCCTCTAATACATATTATATAATTTATTGAAATTTGTTTTATTTAAGTAAACAGCAGGTGGTATTACCCAAGAAAAAAAAACAACCAATGACAGTAAAATGCATTGTGGGAAACCAGGTAATGTTCTTCTCAGGTGTATTTGGTCCCACTATTCATGTGAAAATAACTTGATCACATTGAAACATCTTCCACAATAAACATTTTTCTATAGCAGTAACAATAAACAGCTTTGGTTGCTGTAACATCTTTCAAAATATAGCATTGTGTCACAAATTGTAGGAGAAATAATAAATAAGATAAGGAAAATTAAAAGTCTATATAATGCAGTTTCTTAAAAATTATGATTTGAAAATGTGTACTTTTATGCCTCTAATGATTAAACAATGAGCTAAATTAAAAAAATGATTTCGAATAAATCACTTTTCACACATGGGTCATGAACAGATTATAATCAAGAACTGAGGCACCTGTATTCATCTCAGATTGAAGGCAGAATCCTAAACGATTATCCTGATTTTTATTTAATAAGATTACAAGAAAGATTTCTGTTAATCAGTATTTTCTCAAATAAAATAACAAATGAAAAATTCTATGTCTTAAAAGGATTTCTGTTAAAGTTTGTTACAAGGTTTGTCCCAAATCTTTGAGGAAGCCTGTCAAGAATTCTTTGATTGAAAGCTGGCTAAATCATACTTTCACCGATCGGAAAGCTTACGGATCGATGGCAGTAAAGTCTTGGAAAATAAAGGCCTTTTTTTTGGAGAAATATTTTTGTTGTTTATGTTATTATTTGGTGAGTAAATGTTCAAAGTGTTTACAAACTTTTTGGACAACCAAATATATATATACTAGGAATAAACTTTGTAACAACATATACACACACACATACATACATATAATACATTGTCCCTAAAGTTTGTAAACACTGATGATCTTTATTTTGAGGAATAATTTTTGTTGTTTTGCTATTACTTGGCGAGTAATACAATTTCAAATGTTTACAAAGACAACGTAATAATTAATGAAATCTGACTTTTTTGTCAGAAATTTTGCACTTTTGCCAGCAAAGAACAAAGTGGTCCATTTCTGCATCCAGAATGTGATTTGTCAATCACAACTCTGTCACCATTGTAAAATCGGCAAATGCATCTCCCACCTGTGCTGATATCGACTGCATTGGCTTTGTAAATATTCAACAGATGCGGGTTAATATTGATCAGTTCAATTTTTTTTCTGCATGGAGGAATCTCTGCTTCATACACATGTCCATGACAAAGGTTGCTTTTTTTAGTGTCTCACATCATCAATATCTGGAACAACAGAGAGATGAAACTTTCAGGTCATGAATGCATAACTTCCATCATAACAATGCAATTTGCACTCCTTTCTCATCCATTTGTGAGAAATAAAAATGAAGAGGAATTACTTTTGGAACAACCTTCATATTAGGTTGGCAAGAAAGTTCTTCCAGAATATTTAATTTTGATTTTAAGATGATATATCTTCAAATAAGTTTTCATTATATAATAACTTTATTATTTTATATATCATTTTTAAGAGCCTTTTTGCTCTATCTAATCATTTAAGTTATAAATGTTTTAAAACAATTATACCTTCGTTTCAGAACGTTGAATAAAACATGGAAAACAAACAAATTCACACAACTTTCTTATTTCAAGTCAATCTAAGCTTGTGATATCAACAAAGCGTTTGGCACAGGAACGATGGTGATTTAAGAAATTCCTTAAGGAGCGATGAGAATCATAAGTGTACAGGTCAGCCATGAAGAACCTTAGTCAAAGCCAATCTAACTGTTCAAGAACTGCTTCTAAATTAGATATAATGTATACAAAGGTTTCAAGAAAAAAAAACTTAATAATTGGGTACCTGACCAATTGAATAACAACCAAAAGAAACTAACCCTGCAGAAATTGAATAAATTGGGCAATGAAACTGCCTAATCCCACATACTTTCCGAACCTCTCACCTACTGATGACTAATTTTTCACAAAACACCAAACATCGCTTCTTTAAGATGTACAGGTTTTGTATATCTAATATTTTGACTTAACCCACAGATGCAAATGGTTTCCCTTTTCTGATATGGTCAGTCATACCAGAGACTTTTTTTTTCTTAAAATACAATTATTTTCCAGGTTTCTCTAACCTTTCTATTTGTATCTGGGCAGTGAGGGTAGAGTCGTGGTAAAATCTTGGACTGGAATCATATTACTCAAGTTCAAATCCTAGTCAAAACCATTATAATCACTTTCAGCTGCCAGGGACAGATTAGCCTCATTAACTCAGGAGAGTGACTCTTCTCTCTGTATAAAGATGACATGAATTAAAAAAAAACAAAAAAAAACAAGGTGGATGAAACTCATCAATTTACAGAGAGTAACTTCTCAGTGAAAGGGCAACATTGATTTCAAAAAGCCCAGGATTTTACTGAGCACAGCAGCTTTGTATCTAATTTGAGTTTGATGCTCGACAAAGTCCCTACCTTTGCATTCTTTACTTCTATTGTAGAAAATGTATCCACCACTAACTTTAGGTCATGCGTGACATGCTTTAAGAGGTGCTTCTTGATTCAGAAATACTTTTAAAAGGAAAGTCAAGTCATTCCTAAATATTGTCTGGATATAGACTAGTATTTCTGGAATACTTTTGCTAAAAAGCCTTTTATGGCAGGTAGGTTATTATGAGTTCCAAGTTTGTTTTTTAGGGCAAATTAATACCTGAGGAGAGCCTAACAGAGGAACAACGTTACAACATCGACAGTTAAGGGTAGGTGTTCGTTTAAACACCAAAACTTCTGATTATAAAAAATAATTTTCAGAAAATTAATTTAGAAAATTTTGTTTTTATGTGAACGAAGAAGACTTCACTGTCTTGAGTGCTGCTGCTGCTGTTATATGTTGGTTGATTGACGATGGATGAAATATTACTCATTTTGAGCTTTCTATCTTACTCTATTGCATTAATTGCAGAGAGAGCTCTCGTGCGTGCAGTGTGTACACCAACACCACACCACTACCTCCATAAAATACTAAAAATATTCATACTTTCTTAAAATAATGAAAATCAAGTATTAATCCAGACATATTTAAAGAATATGGCAATGAAAACAAACAGCGTTAACGAATTAAATAGAAAAGGAAGGACAGACATAATTTTTTTCTACATCCAAAATACTAAAATTAAAAACACAATATCAAAATTTATTATACCAGTTAAAAAAACGACATTGAAGTAAGTAGGTAAAAAAAAAGAAAATTAAAATAAACAATGATTAAGTCAACAACTCGATGGTTACGCGCCAAACAAAATGTAAACATTCTTTTTGCAGCCTTGCAAGCAAACATGTCGAGGGCGGAAACAATATTTGCACAAAAGCATTCTGGGTAATATACACATCAAATAGACATTAGGTTACATTCAATGAAATAAATTTTGATATGTAAAAAAAAAAACATTTTTTTTTCACAATAAAAAAAAAGATCCCTAATTTAAAAAAAATGTTTTTTGTTTTGTTTCTAATAGTGTTAAGTGTTTTTGTCGTGTTTAACATTCATTGTTCGTTTTGTGTGTGTGTGTGTTTTTTTTTTGTTGTTGCCTGTGGAGTGTGGCGATTAAAATAAAAAGAAGCAAAGAAAGAGAAGACCAATCATAAAATCGATTGATTATTTCATTCTTTTTGTCTGTCATTCATGTCTTCTCTTGCAGTATTCCCCGCTTATTATTATTATTGCTTTCATATTATCGCCAAAATGTTGATGTATGTACTTTTCTTTCTAGTCGTCTGCTATTCGTTGGCAACAACATGGCGAATAACAACCAGTCAAAGGTGAAGGACGAAACAAGAGATAAAAAAAAAACTTATTAAACATTGCGAGGGAAAATTATAACCAGTTTCTTTTTTTCTTAATCCTGATTTTAAAACCTTCTGGTGTTTGTCTTAGATTTGATTATTTTTTTTTTCGTCATAATATTAAATGGCTGATTAGGTTAACATTAAATAAACATCAGGTTTTTTTTTAACAACAACAACAAAAAAAAAAGCGAGAAAAAAAAATCCGCTAAAAAATAAAAACGATCAATACAAGTATTTTAATTTAAGACAACACAACAACAGTGAGTGCCTATTTAACTAGTTTGTTTTGTTTTTTTGGAGGGAAGGGCTTCTTTTATACTTTATAATATATTTTTATGGTTTCGTTTAAATTAAATCTTATTTAGAAAAAAAAAACTTGTTCCGTAGATTTTTTTTATGATTAAATGAACAGCTTACGGCCTTGTGCCATATTTTGTATTTTTGCGAAATAAATATGAACAGTTTGTATGGACATGTTGATTTTTCACATGCAAATAAAAGTTAGGATTAAAATTAAATTTTGTTTAAACAATTTTTTAAAAAGTTTTTAAGAGTTTTATTGTTATTTTTGTAACCTATAACAAGATATGTATATTTTTATGAAATTTTCAAAGAATTTTCATTGAAATTCTTTTAAATTTAGATATGATGATGATGTGTGACCAGGCTGACCAGCTCAGTTCAGTTTTCATTAGATCATTTTACGGGTGAACAAAAAACAAAACAAAAAACACAACAATATTTTAAAAAAGCTTATCTTCCATTTATGTCGACCTAAATCGCCAACAACCCATTTTTTTCTTTTGCATAAGTTTGATTTCTTTCTAAACCTTTTTCAAAGTTATTTTGAAGTAAAACTTTTTGTTTTAACAAACATGGAGAATATTTTTAAGAATATGAATAAACTTTTTCAAATTTAATGTCGCAATCTTTATTTTTTTCTTAACTTTTTGGAAATCTTAAAATAAATTGTTTCAATTTTATCTAAAATTAAAAAAAAAAAACAATTAGTTTAAAAATTGAACGGATAGAGTTTTAAAATTATCTTCAACTTCATGTACGTTTAGAAAAATATTCTACCTCGAAGTTCAACAATATATTTGAAAAAAGAAAATTTATTAATTAAATATTTAAGAAAAAAAGAAATCCACGCCGTCGCGCAGAAAGACGTTAAGGCCAAAACAGAAATCGACAGAAATAATCGTCAATATCAGTTTGTATGTAGAAAATTCAATTCAATCAGTAAGTTTGTTTATTTAAGCAAATTAAATGCTTTATTTTTAGTTACAACAATTAAGACAGTAACATCACAACAACAACAATAGTTAAGTTACAGTAGCCAGGCCAGCCACAACAACACACACCCTCACCCTACCCTTTACGCCGCAATAAAGTAAAATTACGTATTGCATTGAGTCAACAAGCATGAAGGTTATTTAATTAATATCTATTTATTAAGTTTGAAAAAATGTCTTTGATAAATAAATAATTTATTGATAAAAATTAAATTCCATTACACCCAACGAAAGAATAGAGAGAAGAAAGAAAGAAACTAACAGGGCAGGGCGCCGGGGCAATGATCGGTCGGTATGTGTCGCAATATCGCATCCTCACAGTATCTTTTCTCTTCTGATAAATAAAGCGTTAAGTTTTTGTTTTTTTTTCAAAATAAACAAAGCCAACGAATATGTGAATAAACCAAAAAGGGATGAAATTAAGAAATGAATGAAAAAAAAAATCTCGCCTTTTTGCTCTTTTTTTTTTGACAAAAACAAAAAAGAATACCTAAACATTGCAGTATAATGCCGTGAGTGAGTGCACAAAAAAGCACCACAAACCACACAGACAGACAGGACAGTAAGTAGCCAGTCGAGGAAATTGTTTAAAATTTTAAAAAGAAAATAAAGATATGCTTTTTAAAAAATAATAAAATTATATAAAAAGCAGGAAAATGGTTTAATTTTTACAATAATTTTAAGACAAAATTTCAGTTGTTAGGAGTGAGTAGTAGTAGTCATGGTGGCGCCAGTGGTGGTGGTCGTCGTCAGCTGTTTTAATAGAAAAAGGAAAAGATATTTTCTATCATCTAAAGTAAGAAAGTTTAATTAACCATAAAAAATAAAAACTATGGACTACAAAATCGAAATCACCAAATGAAAATAATCATAAAATGTAACTTGAATCGTCGACAACGTCTTGTAATTCGTCAAAGCCTTTCTTTAGTTTTTGCCTTCTTCTTCACAGAATATCGTCAGTAGTCCGTCCGTCGTCCATTAATGATACTGCAACAACATCGAGCGATGGTGGTCGGTCGACAAAATGGTAAATCCAAAGCTAACCAAGACGACTTGCAAAGAGGTTTATAAAGATTTTACGCTGATAAAAATGATCGCTTGTTGAATTTCTGCTATTTATTTTGATAAAACCAATGACTAACCGACAATTGTATTTTTAACACAAAAAAAACTGCAAATTTGATTTAAAAAAGAAAAGTTCATAATCATGGCGGTTTAGAGAAGAAGAAATGTCCTTGATTGTTCCTTTCGGCATATTCATCCTCTAAAAAACAAACAAATCGAGATATTCTTCTGGGTGAATTATTACCATTAAAAATAAACACACAAGAGGAAATTAAATTTTCTCTGCTGGATTCAAAGCGTGACTGAAATAAAGGTAAGTCTGGCAACAGATCTTAAAAATTAACAACCACGACACAATGCTTCTTCTTCCTTGTGGATTTCTTTTCTTTATTTTCATAATTTAAGGCAATTTATTGCGTAAAGAATATAAATCCCTGTTGTCAGACTTCTCTGTAAAATTGTGTATTTTTGTAAAAAGAAAAATTAAATAAAAGTTATCAAATATTAAGTCTATACCAAATTAAATATTTATTAATTTTTTTCAAGGATTAAATTTTTCATTAATCCTATTCACCACAATTTGTTATTTTGTTTTATTTTTTTTTTTTTCATAAAAAATCTTTTACTGATTTAAAAAAAAAAGAAATTTGCAAAGATAATTCGTTAATTCATGGAAAAACGTTTGGGTTCTTTTTTTTTTTCGTTAAAGTTTGAATTTTTTCATTTATTCATCAAGATTATATTACTCAACCCAGAAACAAAAACGATTTTTTTGGGTCAGCCAAACAGAGTGAGTGCGCATTTATTAATTCAACTGCAGCAGCAGTGCTTCTGCTTCATTGTATCAAAATTTATTAATTCAAGCTAAATCTTCTTTTACAACAGTTTATTACACAAATGGTTTTTATGGAGTTTAATGTAATGTTTTAAGTTTTTTATAACATTACTGGGGGGTGGATAGCCATTTTTAAAATATTAAATAAAATTTGCCAATTCAAGGCAGGACATAATTTTATATCGATCTTTAAAATCGTGGTAAAATGTTTTAAGTTTTAGATTAAAAGATAAGATTCTAAAAGAAAACAAATTAGTACCCGAATTACTTACACTCTTTAATCGGAATGTTTTAATGATTTTTCTTCATTAAATCTTTTTCTTCATTTTGCATTGTTTTTTCTATTCAAAATGGCGTTTTAGCAAATGAATGAATAACAAGATTTGATCTTTTTGACATTATTTCTAATCAAGTTGGACTCTTTAAAAATAAAAAATAAGTTAATTTGTAATTTACAATTGTGTTCCAGTGTCCACATATTGTTGGAAAAAATAAATCAACAAAAATGTTGATTGTTCAGATGAGTTTGTTTAATCAATTTGTAATTATTTAAAAAGAAGCAACGTTTTTACATATAATCCTGTTTAAAAATTGAGGGACATTAAGAATTAAAAAAAAAAACATAATTGGTATTTTTTAATGTTAAAAAATGAAATTTACAAATGCGGAAAATACAGACATCAAAATTAAACAATAAAAATTGTCATCGTTTAAAAAAAAAATTCAGAAGATTTGAAAAATGGCGGACCAACAAAATTTGATTTCGTTTTTTTCCTTTTTTCCAAATTTATTCAACCATTTTCAAAACTAAAAAGCTTGAATTCTACATTTATTATAATTAAATAAATACATTTAATTTTCAGTTTAAAACTAAAAATTACCCTAGAATCAAATAAATTACGTTTTACTAAGTAAAAATGAAATTAACATTAAAAAAGTTTCGTTTTATAAAGATTGGTTATTGTCAAATAACTTGCTTTAAAAAAATATGAATAAGTTTAAATTTATTAAAAAATGGGCTTGAAAAAAATCTACAAAACAAGCAACTAACAAGTATTTCTTTCAAAGTGATTATTCGTTTGGTTCAGTCAGTAGTTGCTTTGAGATAAAGAAAGCAATAACTTCAAATAATTAACTCATTACGTTTTTGCGAATAAGCCTAAAGAAAGCATTAGTCCAAAAAATATTATTTAAAGAAAAAGTCCTTTAATTGCATTTAAATTTCATAACCTTTTCCTTTACATGTAAAAGATGAAATTTCGATGCAATCAATAATAAAATAGAATCAAATTGAGAAATAAAACATGGAGTAATAGTAGTATACTTAGTAGTAATAGTAGTAGCTTGTTGATTCTAAATTGAGACGAAGGGACAGACGTTTCATTCATTGATAAGAGTAAGAGAGAAAGCAAGAGAGATAATAACACAATCATATTGGGCTTATGGAATAAATAAAAAGCAGTTTTTTTCCTCGTCTCTATTCTGTTAATGTTTTTTTTAATAGGAGGAACATTCTTTGAATTAGGTAACCTAAAAAAAGCTTGTTACAACAAAAATTACTTTTTACTCTTCTTTTTTTTCACTTTGACGTTCTTACAAATAATTTTTAAGTTAATTACCAATAACAAAATATTGTAAGAATGAATCTACAAATGCTTCTAAAATATCCCCCTTTTCCCTGTTTCATACACATTACTCATACATACAAAAAATGCAGAAGGATTCCATTTTGGAATTTGTTTTTTGGAGAGGAAAGAAAGAAGAAGCGAACAAGAAAATGAAATCTTTTAGTTAACGAGACTAGCTAAAAAATCTCTATTTATTTAGATCAAAACTTATAAATTTATTCAATAATTTATCTGCTTTTGTAGTTGGAAATTTATTGATTGCAGGAGGATAGGATTGTTTCTGGGATTTTTTAAAGCTAAGAAAATCTATCTCTGCCCCCCCCCCTCTTCCCAGCTGTTAAAAAATGATTGAAACAAAGTCTGTTTGTCGTTCTTGTTCAGAAAAATAATTTTCGCCCTAAAGAATAAGCAGCAGCAGCAGCTCTATTAAAGTCAGTAATGTAATAGAGACAAATAATGGCATTTAGGCCGCCACCAACAAACCTCAGCAACTATACTATTAATTATTGTATTATTATTACCACTACTACTAATCTACATTCTTCCGAGGCACTGGTTAATTAATTACATTTAATAATTTCGTTAAAAAGTATGGAATCAATTTTCAACTTTAAATACTTCTAGATTGCATCAAATCGATTTGGTTTCTTAAAAAAAAGGAATTTTTGAAAAGAAGGAGGATGATCTTAAAAAAGTGCTACTGTTTAGTGTTGTTATGGATTGAAGAAACCTTTCTTAATTTTCTCTTTACATAATTTATTTAAATTTTAAACATCTTGAAAATGCAATTAAAGATAGATTTATTTTTTAAACAAAGACTTCCATATCTTTTTCTTTAGTCCAAAATGAAAACTAAACAGTTATTATCGGTCCATTAAAAGCAAGTTTTTTTTTCAAATGCTTCTTGACTTTCTTTGTACATTTCATTGCCCCAAAGAAATATTGAGACTAAACTTATTTTAATAATTTTTTTTTATTTCAAATTTCTCTATATCAAATTTCCATCGAATAAATCATGATTCAATTTCATTTGTCAAATTTATTCTGAAAATAAATGTTACTTCAAACAAGCATTTTTAAAAATTAATTACTTAAAAATTATTTTGAAATTTCATAAAAAGATATTGGTCCAATTAATTTTTTCATTCCCATTATTAGAAAAACACTTTTAATTTTATTTTTTGAGGTGTAAAAACTAAAACTGTTAGCATTTGTTCATTACGGCTAACTGCAACTAACTTTAACCTCTAAAAATCGCAATTTTTTTTTAGATCAGTCAGTCATTATGCATAATTTTGTTAATTAGCAGTGATATTAACGATTTTCATGTTATGAAATTCATAAATGTTAATTGTAAAGAATTGAAGTGGATGGTCCAATTAAGCGAATTTAATTTTTGATAAAGTCTTCTTGTAGAATAAGTGTTGATTGTTTTTATTAAAGCTGATAAAAAGTATTCTAAGAAATTAATCTTACCATATTCAATTAAATAACTTATGTTAAATGAAAAGCAACTTTAGGTCATAATGTTTTGTTTTTCATTTTTATTTAAATAAATTCCATTATGTTAATTATAAAGGATTCTAAAATAAATTATAAAGTAGTTCTCTATATGAATTATAGTTATAGCTTTTTATTTAAATAACAAGCTTATTTACTTGATTAATATTTAAAAAAGCATTGTGACTACAAAACCAAGCAAAATGATAAAATTAAAAATACTTAAATGTTTATGAAAATCTTCATTCTGGGTTGACAGCAGATAATTATAGTTTAGACATTAAAATAATTTTGCTCAATAAATGCTACAAAATTTATGAAAATATAACTCAAACATTTTTTTTAAATTGATATGACAATTATTTTTTCCAACTGAAATCAAATAAAACTGGTAGGGACGGGCTTGGGGTGTGATATCCGTTCTTGAGTTTCTATGTTAATTAAATGTTATACAGGCTGTCCAAAAAGTTTGTGTGAACTATGGATATACAGAAATTGAAATTAACAGTAAATTTAAAGGTTACACCTTTTTTAGTACTACCACAAATTCTTATTTTAAAGGAAATGCTGGAAGAAATATTTATATTGGCATTAAGACATTATTTTCTACTGTACAATAACTTTTTGGACAGCAGCAGACACCCTACCCTCTATTATTAAACTGGTTTCAACTTTCTCAAATGTAGATCTTTGTCAAAGGAAACTTAATTAAAAAAAATTCTTTGTAACTTTTATCTTGAGTTTTCAATTCTAATTAGATCTGAATGTTGTTGTCATGGTGATAAGGTCAAGGTCATTAATTTAAAGGTCTTTTCCATGGAATAGAAGATTAAATGTGTTGTCTTAAAACAATCTCTAAAATCTTTTTCTTTAAAAGTTATTTGGTCTTCTACTCTCATCTTTACATGTAGTTTTCAAAACATTTTGATAAATGTAAATTTCAGTCTTCCTTAGATATTACCCAAACAGACTTAACATAGTAAAAAAGAAAACAAGCAAAGTTAAAACTATAGGATGGCTGAGCACATCTACAGAAAACAGAAATACTCGTTGCTTTTATGGAGTGAAGTGACAATTATGAATAGAAAAACACCTAGCATAGAGGGGAATAATACCATATGGGACTGCCTATCATCCCCTGCACCAAATGGACTTTTTACTTGTAGATTTGCCATAGAGTCTGGAAACAAACAACCAGAATCTGCTTTTCCCAAGGTTTGATAAGGCTTTCTATTGTTTCAATTAAAGAATCAATTTATGGCTAAAATAAATGAAAAAAGTATTAAATGAATTTCTTGTACTAAATGACAAAGGTTTTAACTTGTAACTCCTAAAGGTCTATATAATTATTTTTATGGAGTTCAAGAATATCTTGAAATCATTTCAGGTGCAACTGACAGGTCACCTGTTGTTAAACAGAATGCTGCAGACTTTTAATAAAACAAGTCTGATTATTCATTTAAGATTTATAAGCTGCTTTTTTTTCATAGCCAGGATGTGCTCATCAAGTTATGGAATTCTAATAAACCTATGTAACCCTAAAATAAAAACTTAAGGGTTAAAAAAAGAAGCTACTGTAATTTTTAGACCTTAAAACAAAAAAGTTGGGTTTAAAAAATAAATTAATACAACCCAACCAACAAAACAGCACAAAGGCTACAAATTTACAAAGTTTTTTTTTAATATTGACAAAATAGATAAATGTAAGTTTTTAGGTTTTACAAATGATATCGACCGAGGCTAAATTTCAATATATATATATTTTTTTTGATAGTGTATGAAAATATATCATAGTACTAATTAATATCCCGTCCTCTTCTTATTTCAAGTACCTTCCGTAATAATACCAGGAGCTTAGGTTTAACAAACTTATGGCTACAAAATTGTTAACTTCAATTGTTAATGGAATGCTGAAAAGATTTTTCAATATTCCGAATCTTTTAACTAAATCATCAAACATTATTTCTTAAAATAGAAAGCCAAAAATCAAAACAAGAGCAAATAAAATATTTTCATATGAATATTTATCATTGCAAATTAACTTTAAACTGCAAACTAATTTTAATTTTGAAACTTAAATTTGTAAGCTTCCTTTCTTTTTTTCCTACTATATTTTGATAAGGTTTTCACATAAATATCTTTAATTTGTTTGTAATTTTCATTGATTTATTTTGCAAGATGAATATCCAAGTCTATTTTACTCTTGCAAAAGTTGTGCAATAAACATTAACAATCTTCTTATCAATGACATATCTATTGTCACTTGTAAATTAAAATAATTAAAACACTTCAACTGACATTTAAAGAATTTTCCTAACTCATTCTAAAATAAAGTCAATCAAATTTTGTTTAGTTACATTTTTTTCACATATGAAAATTTGCAGTTTTTTGTTATTTAAACATTCTTAACTGAATGATATACATAGGTGTGTAGCACTGTAGCAGTTTGATATTAGGTTATAAATTTTTATGAAGAAAAAAAATGGTACACAATTATGTGTCTTTCCAAAACTAATGCCACCTATTTTTGTTTTACGGCATCTCAACCTTTTTTCTGACATTTAATGCCGAGAATAATCATTTTCGATAAACCTTTTTTTTCTACCTAAAAAAAATTTTTTAATAACACAATGTGCATTATTTTACGCATAACTGAAAGGAATGTGGGGATCCATACCTTTCCCAAATATATTAGTCCAATTATAAACGCCAATGAAATGACTAGGATTTGAACTAGCGTATTAAGATTCTAAAGTCTGACTGCCTACTCACTAGGCCATATGGACCTCCCCAACTATAAGTTGAAGAGCTACAAAGAAGGGAGTGGTGGCATTTCCTTTCATACTCCAGAATTTATTTTTCTACATAGTTACCACTATTCTCAATACAATTTTCCTAGGGATGAATGAGCTGATCCATTTTTGCGACCATATCATGCTTCATCAGCTTTGTAAATATTCAACAGGCCCCAGTAAATGTTTGGTTCAATTTTTTCAGCATGGAGGAATTTAATTCTGCATCTGACACACGAGCACAATAGGATTTCTACCTTAGAGTCTCATGCCATCCATACCTAGAATATAGGAATGAAACTCATTCATGAATGCATAAGTTCAGTCATAATATTGCAATCCAGTCTGATCCATTTTAGGGGAATCAATAAATTGGAGGCATTACTTATAGAACAACCTTCATATTTTCTTTTACTCTAAATAAATGTCATTTTAAATAAAACCATAAAAAGCTTTCATTCATTGTTTTTTTCCTAAATTTTCAAATTTAGGAAATTATTCAGAGGGATATTATTTTGATTTTCCCAAACTCAAACAAAATATAAAATATTAAGACATCCATTTATTAAAATAAAAATATAGGCTTGGGTTTTGACCATTTAAAAATGGGGGTGAGGGTGGAATTGACTTATCTAAAAACATTTTGCAGAAATTTTATTCAAAATCAGATGATTCCCAGACTTAAAAGAAATGTCAAAAATAGGTGGTACTGTTTACTTATATAATGTCACAAAACCAGTCAAGGTTTGGGCATCACCAGCTGGACATATATCCTCATTGACAACAAATGATACTTGCATTTATTTTTTTTTTAGTTTCTGTCCTCTATTTATAAATTTAGAGGTTACTAAATCAAAATAAACAATGTTATAAAAAATTGAAAACGTCTTGATTTGCCCATTCTTAAAGACTGATATTTTATGGTTTGGGAAATGATTTTAGTGTCATAGAAAAGAAAATGAAACTTTTATAAATTATTAAAGACAAATTCAAACAGTAATGCTTGCAAAATTAGGATTATGAATAAAATAGTTTTGAATTTTGACAAAATGTTAAGTAAATATCAAACTAGAAATTTAGTAGGTTTATTTAAATATAAACAAGTTTTGAACTTTCAAAAGGTTTGTATTTGTTTTCTATTTTAGAATTAAGGAATTGAAAATGAAGCTTATATAATTTACAATTAAGTAAAACCATTGTCTATATTAAATATTGTACTTTCTTTTTTTATATTAGAACTATTTATGTCCATTTTGTCTTTTTAAAAATTAGTTTGAATAATTCTCATATTTTTTAATGATTTAAATTTTCTTACTTAAAAAAAACATCAAAAAAAATTGAGTGAAACAAAAATATCTTTATTTTTTGGAGTATGACTGAGGCAGTGACTTATCAAATATTTATTCACTTGATTGAAAAAAATTGAGACAATAAGTAGTGTTAAGTTTTTCCCTTTTGAAAATAAAATGCAGATTTGTTAGAAAAACTTATTTTCTTTACAATTTTTTTTCTTAGTCTAAAATTTCAGCCACTAATTTAACAAGTAAAGACATGATATATCAGATCTTATTTGTGTATTAAAAGAATGAATTTAGGAATATTTATAGTCATTGTCAATAGCCTGTATTTGTTGGGACCTTCTTTCCAGGGAACATTAATTAGCTGAAAAGAACTTTATAAAAATCTTTTTCATTAATTTTGTTGTTGATTATTAAATTTTGAGAAAAGTATTCAATCAATCTAAGAGTAAATACATTACTTTAATTGGAATTGAAAGAACATTACACCCACTGACAACAAATTGCTTTAAATTTAGCACAAATATTCCTTTTAAGGAGTTAGGAAAATTTGCCAAATCATTTGGTTCTTGATTTTACTATTTTTTTTTTGGAGGGGGGTGAGGAAGTAAAATTTGCATAGGCTGCCGAACGTCAAAGAATTTCAGTGTTTTTTAAAATTAAAAAAAAAAAAAGATACTTCCACATATTCAATATTTTTTAAATTTTGTAGGAAGGGCATTTAGGGACTGTAGAATCCAAATATTTAATTATTTTTAACCCTATACCAAATAGGAAAAAAAATTGCACACCCCAAATCATGTCCTCCAAAACATCAATTTTAAACCTATGTAGCTTAGTCTAGAGAAAATACGTCCTTCAATTTTCATTTTTTTTCTAGCATCTACTCTGATTTCTTAATTTCTCAAAAAAAATTGCAAGGGTTTCAAGCCTACTTTAGAAGATATGACCCTGCCAATTTTATAGTTTTTTTTCCCGCATGTGCGTATAAAAATTCAGTTAAAGATTGAAAAAAAAATTCTAATGCTACCAAACCTCTAAATGTTCATATTGTCTTAAGTATATTCTTAAACTATTCAATAAGATTGTCTTTTATTTAAAAAGAAAATAATTTAAATATATATTTTTTTGATATTGCATTTTGTATCGTATGGATAGATTGTCTTTAAGAGGTGATAAACATGGACTCATGCATAATCAACACTTTATAGTTTTATTAGATGGCATTAAACTAGAAGTTAAAAAAAAGTTTTGACATGGAATGACCCAGAACTAAAACAGGCAAACAAATGCCAATTCTACTCTGAACATCATATTTTTCTCAAAGTGCAGATGTTGCACATTTCTAAGAATTTAATAATACTAACACAAACTTAATAAAACAATCATTGATGACAGTAAGTGTATATTTCAGTACATAAAAAGGTAAATTGTGATTGGTCAGGTTTTGGGAGCTAGCCCAAAATTTCAGCCTACAATTTGTGGAATAAAGTTGAAATAAACTAATTAATACAACTAAGTTTTGATTTGCAATTTTTATGGAAAAATTTAAAATCCTACCCTCCCTTAAAGCCAAAAAAAAAAAAAATAGGGATTTTTATTCTGGTGAATGAAAGCCTACTTGATTCAGGTCTTACAAAATGCACAAAGAAATAGACCACCAGTTTTTAGAGGATTGAATTTTACAGCTTTAAAGAAATGTCTTAATTCAAAAGCAGATTTTTAGTTTAAAAATTTAGAATTACTAATTCTTAGTCAAGTTGTGTGTTTCACATGTAATTACATTTTTATTGTTTAAGCCAATACATCACATTTTATTTCTTATTTGAATATATTTTATTTATTAGGAAGAAAATGTTATGTGCAAACTGTAAGATGAATTCCTTATTATAGAAGCAATGAAGCATTTTTATTTGCACAGACATATACTTATTATTATTGCAATAGTATAAGTGAAAAGTATAAGGTCAAATTATGTTTTTTAGATAATAATAAAATTACTTACCTCACCAAAACTTGTCAGATGAAATCAAAATAATATTCTGAAATTTTGTTAGGGTTAGAAGTTTTCATGAACAGATTCAAGAAATAATCTGGAAAAAATGTAAAAATAAAAACTTATTGTTTTCTCAATATAAAATATAATAAATTTAGGATAAAAATCTAATTTACAACAAATCCAAAAAGATTGCTTCCAAATTAATTTCATTTAAACTTTTTGGATTTAACTAAGTATGATTGTGTAGACTTCTAAAATGTAATGACAAATTCACTCCATGAGTGAAAAATATAACAACCAAATAGTTTAGCTATATTTTAACAAAGTTGCATGAACTTTGATTTTTCATCAGATTTAAAAAAATAAATTAATGTAATTTTTTTACTTGCTCATCTTGACATTTCTGAAAAATAAATAAACCTTGTCTTTAAATGTTAATTCTAATGAGCACCATTTAGATTAACATTTCTGCAACATTATTTAATGGAATTGCGTTTATAGAATATTCTTATAAATTCCATTAATAATTGAATCATATTAGTAGACTTACAATGCTAAAATTCTAAATATCACTATGAATAATGTTTAATACATTTTAAAATTTTATTTTAAATATATGACTATTTACTAAAGTAACTAAATCTTTTTGATCAATTCATTTCATTAGTGCATTATTTTAATAAATTTCATAAAATAATACTCATATTTTAATCAGATAGAAATTGAAGTTATTGAAAAATTCATCATAGCATTATGTATACTATAAGACAGAACAAACAAGTATCAATTTTTAAAAATAAATTCAATTCTGCATAGTATATGATTCACATAACTATTAATTTTTTTTCTATAAGACTATGGTGTGGTGACCACTTGAAACACCAATTACTGATTCAAATTATTAAATTGTTATCTCCCATTTTTAAGGAATTATATTTAAAAAATATCTAAATGGATCAATTTTCTTTTAATATTCATTTTTCTATAATTAAAAAATAAGAGTAGATAACATGAACCAGTAAATATATTTTCTATTTTAAGCAAAGTTCTTTAAAAAATAGAAACATTTTGAATTTGACATAAAATACTTAAGTAAAAATTAGTCTTAATTTCAGATGCACAAGATTCTGCTGGCTGAAATCTAGCAAAATTATTTTAAAACAACAGACTAGTTTATTTCTATAAGAATTAAATTTTAGTTTTTATATGTACCAGTTAATATATTTTTCTCCTACCAGTTAATATATTTTCTATTTTATAATAATGTTTTAATAACATTATTATAAAATAGAAAATATATTAACTGGTTCATATTATATTCATTATTTAACTTATAGAAAAAAAATATTAAAAGAAAATTAATGCATTTAGATTTTATTATATTGTAGGAGATATGTACATATAAAAACTTAATTCTTATAAAAATAAACAAATTTGTTGCTTTATAATAATTTTGCTTGATTTGTTTTCTTAGTGTATAGATAACTGTATTTAAAATTTCATGGGAAAATGCTGGTTGATATAAACATGTTTTTGGTTTACCATGAAATGTGAAACTAATAAAGCAAAAAAAATTTACAACAAATTGAATAAAATGAAAAGTAACAGTTTTATTTATTTTTTTTTTTTAAGAACATATGGCCTGTATCAGGGAGGCCTTACCCGTGTGTGTGTGTGTGTAAGCACAAACAAAATATGTATATTCTAAGCAGTAATCTGCTGGCTATTTACTAAACAGAAATTTCAAATTCATTAATTCACTAAGTACTTAAATTACTTAAAATGTTAATATGAGAATAGATAAATAACTTTAACACTTTCACAAAATCAAATATTATCAATTTCTAATGGTAATCTGCATTTTTATATTTTCTATGATCACATTATTTAAAGTTTACGATTAAAATAGCATATTTGAAGTTTTTGTACTAACAGTAGTTTGGAGTTAGCCTTAAAATCAAGTCATCTTGAGGAGCGATATACAAAGAGTCATCTATTTACACACAATCTCATGAAACCTTTCCTCACATTTCTCTTTAATAAGCATCATAAAAGTAAAAAATTAAAAAAGCAACCAATAGAATTTATTAATTTTCTAAAATTTAAAAATGTTTTTTCTTTTAAATAGCCTAAAAATAATCAATATATAAACCATTAAAAGTAAACTTAAATAGATTGTTTTGTTGCAACTGTATTTTTGATGATTGATTTTTAATAACAGTTATTGAGTTTTTTTTCCTTTTTTGCCCATTTTATATACCAACAATACCAGCAGCAGGTGCAAAATTCTCTTACAATACCAAAATCCAACTTTATTGCATGATAACATGAATAGCAACAATACTAATTATATTCCAATCATGACAAAAGAAAATCTACATTTAAATAATAACCCACTTGAGAAAGAAAGAAAAGACTAGCAATTGTATTAATGACAAAACATAGAAAATGGTTTTCCAAAAATTTCTAAACTGTTTTACATTTCCACATAAAGTTGAATCAATTTGGGAAGAACTTTTGTTAAAATCTTAACCAAATTTCATTTCAAAATTAGTTTAGAATGCGTTTCATTAGTATATTAACATTTTATGAATTCATACAACTATCAGAAGGCGTTTTACCATGAAGTAGATATTATTAATATTATTAATGGTGTTATGAATAATATAAACTAAAAATAGTTTAGTATCTTCCTCCAACCATGAAAGAAACAATGGTAAAATTATTTTAAAATCATTTCAACTTCAGACAGACAGATAAATTTAACCATCAGTGAAACTAAAATCTTAACCCTTTATTACAAGATCCAAAACCTACACTTATTACTTAAAAAAAAAAAGAATTTTTTTTAAATTGCTGTATTTGTTAAAACTCTTTAGCTCAAAAGAAAAAGAAAAAGTTTGGTTACATGTAACAAAAATAATCTTTTTGAGTTTCATTAATTCTCTTACGTTTTACCACTTTAAGTTAGCAGAAATCAAGATAAAAAATATAAAGGTTTTTATATTTTTTTAAAATTATTTTTAATTCTCTTAATGCCTTATTTCTATTTTTTTTATTTGTTGTAATTTTCTAAATAAATTTTCACCAGATTTTATCCACAGAACAGGAATTATAAAAATATTTATCATATTTGCTTTTAATGTGAAATAGTTTTTCTTGAAAATAATCTAGGATTATTGTATTCAAAATAAACGAAACTATTTAGAAACGTTTGAAGTAAAATGAAAAACTAATTGATGTCAAGGTGATAAAGTAGTCATTATTATAAATTGATTATGGGTGTGTCAGTTTAATGCAGAAAAAGCTGACAGTTTAACAAAATATCGAATGAATTAACTTCATTAAATAATAGGATGCAGAAATCTAACAGTTACCAAATTATATTTTTTTTAGAAACTGAATATTTAATACTAAAAAATTAGACTTCTGTATTTTTTACAATTTAATTTTAATAACTTTTAAGTTTTGAGATTCAACATTCAATATAAACTTTTCATAATGCATAACAAAAATAGGTATCAAATTTTTGAATAGATGTAAAAATAGAGTTAATAATTATTGAATGATTTAAAGACAATAGAAGAAAAAGAAATTATAATTGAATCAATTCAGTCTTGTTTTCATTGTTGTAAATTGATGAAACAAATCAAAATTAGCTTTTATTTTATTTTTCTATAATTAAATCTTTACATTTATAGAGAAACATTTTTTTTAAACCTAAATCAAAATAGCTTTTGCTGGTGGAAAAATATATACAATTAACCAAAACACTGAAGTTCAAAAGGTTTTGTATTCTGTTCTGAAGTACAATATGAAAAACTTAATTATCTATGTGCTCTAAATGATTAGTTTATTAAAAAGCTATTTATTTAATTGCAACTTTTGATTGTCAAAAACATAGATGAAAAATTCCGTATTTTTTTTTAAAGATTATAAATTTGTTTTATTGAAAAATGATCGATCAATCAATGAATGCCTTCTGTTCATGCTTTTACATGTTTATATAAATCATCATTCTTAGTAGCAATGGCCCAAAGAAAAGTTTTTGTTAGTTTAGTTGTACAGCATATCAACCTTTTTAGGTCATATAATGTCGAGAAAGGAAAGTTTTCTGCCAATCAATCAAAGAATTATTTCATTAGAAAAACAAGTAAACATGCAATAAAGCTTGTAAAATAAATGTTTTTTTCAAATAAAATAATTGTTTGATGGGTTGGTTGGTTCATTTTACAGCATATCAACCTTTTCAGTGATTTAATGCCAAGAACAATCATAGTTGGAGGGAATGTGGTGATTAATGCCTTTCCTAATGGAATTAGCCTAAATATTTAATGAAATAATAGAAAATACTATGTACAAAAAAAATCTACTTTAAGATCAAAAGATGACTCTTCTTTTATGAAAAAGTGTCCTTCCTCCTCATCCACCTTCTCTTTATAGAATTTATTCTAGACTAAAAGATCTACTTGACATTTTCTCAACAACTGGTTATTTTTGTAAGGTTGCATTTTCTAAAGGGTTCAATCATTACAGTTTAACTGATATCAACCAGGGGAAGAGGGAGGTGGTTCCAATCTGAACTTCTGATTATTTCTACAAATTCCAAAGCAATTTTTAATTATTTCTAATTGATAAAATCATCTGACAGACTGACTGGCCAGCCACAATATATGTTCATATAAATTGAACACATTACAAAAATACTTGATTAAATGATATTAAACCAAAAATACAATAGTTTCTAAAGTTTCATCATTTTCACTGAAATGTTTTTAAAGTGATAAACTGATTCATAAAGTTGACAGAAATAATTTAGTGTTTTTTTACACTAAGCTCCCATATAAAAATATCATATTAAAATAGAATTGATTGATTAGTTATAGAAGTAACTCGATATCATTCAGAATTAAATCTTTACAACTTTTTATTTTATAGTGACATATCTTTAACTCGAAATAAATAACAACATTTTCAGGAACATGACAAACCTCTGTATTAATTTCTTTTAGACTGATGTCCTCATCTTTTTATATTGTTCTTACACCACATTTTGGCCAACTGTAAGTACAGCAATAAAAAGATGAGGACAACAGTCTGCAAGAAATCATTACATAGATTATAAAACTTCATCTCAAGGTATACTGAAATAAATATAATAACAAACCTACTCATAAAATTTAGGGAAAATCTGATTTGCATTCTTGAGTAACAAAATCATAGATAGATATGTAAATATACAGATAGATAGAAAGGTATATTGATAGATACAAGATTTAGATTCATTTTGGTTCTTTATTTCCTTTTAATGCAGGGCTCTACATTGCAAGGGAAAAACTCGCATTTAAAAGTATTTTTTTTTAAAGTGGAGACTAAAAATAATAAAACATCTTTTAGTGACTGTTTCTTTTGTCCAACAATCTTCTAAATACTAATGTCTTTTCAACCTTTTTTCCATAAAACAAGCAAAGTCAAATTATTTAAACAATAAAAAGTTTATAATAGAATAAAAATAGAGCAATATACTATTTTCATTTTAACAAGACTGTTTTAAAAAATGTTTAAAGAAATTTTTAAGCATAAGAAAAAGTAGTTCAAAGTGAAATGGATTATACTTTCTAAAACAATAATTGAGTTTCAAATTGGTTTGATATTAGAGTATGTTAATATTTCATGGATTTGGCTAGTAACTTTTCTATTTGGCTAGTAAATGAAAATATCTTGTTGTCAAAAATCAACTGAAAGTAAATTTGTCTATAGAGCCATAAAAAGTTGTTTTTTTTTTTTAAATTACAAAGACAAATATATAGATTCATTATTTGCCCCAATAATTCTATTCTTAATTCCACCTGCGACTAAACTGGTTCCCCCCCACCAGCTTTGTTTGGTGAGGAGGGTGGCTAGTCTCCCTGAAGGATTAAAAACAAGACCTTTCAAAGGGTGGATGAACCTTTTTTTGGGGTCAACAGCCAACTAGCAAGGTGTGTATGTGTGTATATATATATA
>JAUZSX010000021.1:66014-82651 GCA_034780655.1 Idiosepius hallami | reverse complement strand
TATATAATTATATAATCATAAATTATACAATTATGATAACTAATTATATAACTATAAATTATAGAATTATAATAATTTTATAATTGTATAATTAATTAATATAATTATATAATTATTATAATTATATAATTTAGAATTATATAATTAATTTATAAGCATTATATAAATTTAGACAATTCAATGAATTCAAAACTAAGGGAGGTGATGTTGCTATGCGACAAACATCGTGTTTCAATTATAGTTCCGCACTGAATGTTTTAATTATTTTATCTATTATTTTTATTTTTATTAGACAGAATAATCAAGTATTTCCCTAAATTATGAAACCTTGTCTCAAAAATATAAATAATAGTAGAAACTTTCATCTAATATATGATTTAAGAATGAGATAAATGTTTTATACAGACTATGTGCAAAAATCAAAATGGAGTAAACAATAGATGTGTAAATATTCAGATAGAGATTTATTCAAAAAAAAGTTTGACCAGTGTTTTGACATAGAAAATTTCATCTAATTTTTTCATTAAAGGATGAGGTGAATGTTTTACATAGACTATCTACAAAAAAATCCAAATGGAGATTTTTTCAGAAACACCCTGTCACATGTTTTGACACATTTCCTAACTGCTTATTTTTCTTTTATAAATATTTTGTCTGAAACATTTATCTGATTTTTAATTCTTGAAATAGATATATTGGACTCAAGAAAATGAACAGCTTATTTGTATGAAGTATTTCAATAGAAGTAATCGAGGATTAAATGTTATGTGATCTCTATGAGAGATTCCATTTTCTTTTCTATGCCAGACAAACTCTCTTTTTTCACAAAGTGCATTTGAAGGTCTTCAATTGTAACAGAATATAAATGCCTTCGTACATCTTTTTTGGGGGCAGGCATTATAAAACAACTTATTGCGATGATATTCTTGGTAACTAAGTATATTCATCCTGATTTACCAGATTACATTTATTGCCAGAGATAATAGCAATAAATCAATTAGTTGTTAGAATTGAGACTCTCATTATCACATAAAGTATTTTGATTTCTTCTGGCTTTCTTCAGTTATTTTTCTTCTGTCTCATCTAAAAAGAGTAACCCTAGAAGTGGACTTCTTTGTGGATTTAATACCAAAATCAAACTATCATCTGACTGGACTATTACTATTCTTTTACCTTGGGCAATTACACTCTACAAATTGTTTGCAATTTAGCTATTCTAAATTTATAATTTCAAACCTGTTCCGTTTTTGTCTTAAATAAAAATGTCCCTCTGCTCCACACAGTTTTTATTTCCAATATAAAATAACAATTGATGAACATAGACATGCTGAAAGAAATGAAGCACTCAATGAAAGACAGTAGAAAAGAATTGGATGAATAAAACAATACAAAAGGTTAAAGCTTTTAAACGCTGCTTTATTTGAAGAGTAAATAGGTACATATTTTGGGCTCTAGATCAGAATATGTGCAGTATATAATCCCAATTTGTACAAGCCTAGGTTTCACTACCCTGTAGTCCAGTTCAAATAACATCTTTTAAAATTATACTGGACCCTTTCTTCTTTCAAACATCATACCAAGGTAAAAATGTTCTGAATGCCCTTAAACTGGGAAACTGTAATGATGGTGAAATATTGTTTGGAAATCACTTTCGGTTGTCATGTGACTAAGTACGTGAATGGGTATGCCACTCTTCAGAACAGCAGGCTGCTTTAGTTATTTTTAAGAGTTTACCTGATCTCAAGAGTGATAAATTTTGTTTGTTAAAATTTTTGTTCTGTTTTGTTTATTGGGTTGAGGTGATGACGAAGAGGAGTACTGCTAGTTAGCTGACATGAGTTGCAATATAAGCATACACTGACCGATGGAAAGGAAGACCTTATACATTCTGGGATTTATTATTTTTGTTTTCCTTTATTTTTTTATATTTAAACTTTTAACTAACCAGTGTGTTTAAGTCCAGCCTTGTTTACATTCTTCTTTTTTTTAGTGGTTCTCTAGTGAACGCACTGCATTTGAAAAAAAAATAGATTTTCCAATTTGGTGACAATTTTTGCAGTTTCTTCTCCTTCACCAAGTTGTGCTCATTTGAATTAATGTCTTTGTAGTGCTTTGATGTCATTAGAATCTTGAATTGTGCAATTGAAAAAGGTGAAAACTTCCTGTGTTAATCAGTCGAGAGAACTTGCAGAAATTGTCAGAATTGAAATATTAAATAAAAAAATATATTTGAAGAATAAAAAATGAATTTTTATATTTTTCTATTTGTTACAGAAGTCATTATTACAAAGAAATAGACAGACATACAAATGTTAACTACTATATCTACTGAATATCAAAAGAACTTTTGAAATCCATCGAAAAAATATATCCCAGTTTGTCAAAGAATTCAGATAAAGATTTTTTTATTTTTATTTTTTTGTCAATTTTTATTTTAATTTTTTTGTAATTTTTTTTTTTTTAGAAGAATGGTGCTGTGTCTTCTTCACACACGAAATAAATTTAAATAGATTAACCTCTTAAACAATTCACATCTCTTCCTTTCTTCCCACAGAGTCAGTTTTCTCTGTTAAGGTTATTGTTTGACTGGATCTAAACCTGCTGGTAATTTGACTAAAGTAAGTTCATTATAAAAAAAAAAATAAAGAGAAATTGAAAATATTTTTTGTAAATGAAAAAAATAGATAAATTAATTAAAAAAAAAAAATTGCCCAGAACTGTCTTCCATTTATTGAGTCTCTCTTATCATCAGCTTGATAGCAGTCAGTAGTAGCAAAACATGGATGTTTAATTATTTTTGTAAATATATTTTGATAATTGCTACAAAATCATCACGTTTACAGTCTGATGACGGGATGATGGTACATACGTCACAAAAGGGAACAGGACAGCACGAAACGTTCTCCACCACAACATCTATGAGAGTGAAAAAACAAGTCAACCATCTTGTATATGAACTCAATATATTTCGGCCACTTTGCTTGAAAAATATGGTCTTATAAAAATAGATCTCCCTTATCAAAATTCTGACAACTTGATTTAAATCTCAATACTACACCTTTTTTTTTTTTTTTTTTTTTAAATAAGTTTTTTTTTTTTTTTTTTTTTTTTTTAATTTATTTTATTTGTAGATCAAAGATACATCCCAGCAATATATAAAAATCACATGACCACAGTTTCACCATTCTCACAGTTGCCCAGTTGGGATCCAGGACTTTAGCCAAAAATAAGTGATAAATAAATAAAAAGCAAGAGAGAAAGACAGACTGAAAGAGAGAGAGAGAGATAGAGAGGGGTGGAATAGAAAGTCATTCATTCAGCAAGTTGAAAAAGGGCTCAAATAAGCAAAAATGTTATTGTAGGTTGTACAAACAACACTTTACAAGTTAAGCTCTAATTCTTACTTTAAAAATAAAGTCTATCACATATCTCACACTACTAAATAAAAACATCTAAGTAGTAGCTACGAGTTTTTATTTACTATTCTAGAAACTACTTTTTAATTAAAAAAAAAACTTTTTGAATTCCTGGGTCTGAAAAAAAAATCTTGTTTTTTTAGCAATTTTATATTTTTGCTATAAAACAACAGACTCTACAAACTTCCAATTTTAGTGTTTTGAGAGGTCAGCATTAATCACATTTCCTGGGTAGAAATGATACAATAATCCTTAAATTTGGCTTGAATGAATATTTTTGTTTCAGGAATAAATCTGATAAAATAGTTTTAAAGTAAAATTTTTTTTTTTAAATTTCATTTTTTTTTTTTTGATAAGCATGAAATGTTTTGATGAATAATATAAAGTAAGGATGAAGAAAAAGCAGGTTAAATTGGTTTAATTCACAAATTTAATAAAATTTTTTCTTAAAAATTTTCCTTTATTCAATTTAAACTACATTTATGAAACCTTCACTTCTGAAACCTTAAATTTAAAAAACAGTTAAGAGGAAAAAAAAACAAAAACACAAACAACCTTTTCTTTTGGTAGATTAACTCACCGGAAAAGATTTATAGTATTAATTTTTAATGATTTTTATAAAGTAATTGGTTTAAGGAACTAGCCTTGACTAAATCTACTAGGGTGTAATAGCATTTTGAAAAGTACGGGGCACCAGGGTTGGCAAGTTTCTAAAGAGGCAGATTCATAATACACCCAAAACTCTACTATAACAAGCTCTATCTGAGCCAGACTCTTTTTAGAGGCTGAGCTCTACAAATTCTATTAAAATCTAGCTTATTTAATCTATTGACAGCAAGGATTAATACTCGTCTAGCATGCAAACAGTCCCTACCATGAAAATAACATTGGATGGGTGGTGTATATGTATGTGTGTACATACATATTTATTTTTGTAAGTTGTGTGTGGTGGTGCATTGACTGTTTTTATGTTGCTAGATGTAAGCATGAAGTAGTGTGAAATAGTGAGCAGTTTGTCTAGCACTCAGTTTTATTTATTTTTGAAAATTTTTTTATTTTAAATAAATTTTTTTTTGAAAATTTTTTTTTAAATCAGCTTTCCAAATAATTTGCTTAGGTCCTGAGCATTTTATTTTACAACCTTTCTTATCTTTTAAACCAGTGGTTCAAGGATCCCAATGCAAAAACATTCTGGTTTACAGGTAATGAGAGAAATGATTTTTGAGCATGTTTGCAATTCTGGGTCTTTTTTTTTTTTTTTGATTTTTAAATTTTTTTTTAAATTTTAATTTAATTTAATTAATTTAAAATTTTTTTTTCATGTTTTTAAATAGTTTTTCTTTTATATATATATATATATTTTTTCAATTTTTAAAATATTTTCATGATTTTTTTTTTGGGTGTTTTTGTTTTTTTTGTTTCAACTAACTACAACAAGAGATAAAGGCTACAATCTATCTTTATTTGATTTCTAGAGCTATTGCCACAACGTCAATTTGAAACTAAAAAGGTTGTTTTTATTTTAAATTAAAAAAAAAATTATATTCTCAAATTTTTACTAATAATACTACTACCAATAATAATGATAATGATAACAATATTATTGTTATCATCATTATTATTATTTTTATAAAAGTAATAAAAAGTATAATAAAATTAATGATGATGATGATGATAAAAAGTAATAATCATGATAACAAATGATGATAATTAATTATAAGGACCAATTGTTCAGCCTTTTTTTCAGGCTGTTACTAAAAAGCACAAAATAGGTAATGATAAAAAAATTTGTAAAGAAAATGAAATGTGCCTTTGAGAAAGAAAGAACGAAACAGCTTCTTATCGGAGAGTTTATTTACAAGTGGACATTAAGAGACAATCAAGCGGCTAGAAGAGATTTGAAGGTTCTGTTAGGAAAAATAAAATGGAAAAGCTAGATTTGTTGAAATTATTATACAAAAATGATATTTTATTTCCCACACATAATGTAAAAATGGTTTTGATTTGCTTGTTCTTGTCAGTAGGACATTATTGATTGTATATATTAAATGACAGGTTAGAGAGATAATGTCAAATCCATTAATTGATAAATATACTGCCAGAATATATTTCCATTATATAAATTTCCAATATAAAAATTAGAAATTATATTCCGTCAACACAAAAAATATTTATAAATGAAAACCCTAACAATAGGAATATATATAAGCGTTGGCTTTTAAAAATAATGTATTATTCCCATTGTTGTTGTTTTCATTTATATAGGGTTTTCTTATAATTTACATATTGATTTATAAAATATACATGTTATATGTTAAGTGTAGACACGGAGTCAACGGGAGTCGACAACTGCCAGTTTCTCGCTATGCGTTCGTCAGGTCGAAATATATATATATTCCTATATCTATCTATCTATCTCTCTATATTTATATATATATATATATATATATATACTTACATAGAAGCACACACATAATATTCTGTTTACCAATTTAAGTTCACTTGCTCGAACAGCTATATTGTTTTTGCTATATCTAAATAATGTTCTCAATAAAATCAATAATCTCTTGTGAACAAAGATTAATCAGGAGTTAATGCTATAATCGGATTTTCTCTTTTTAACAGTTGAAATTAAAAAATAAAAATCTAATAAAATATTTAATGTGTTCAGTTTAAAAATACTCTTAGATAAAAAATTAATTTTTGGCTGGATGGGATGGGTCAGAATCATTTTCTTATTTGTTAAATATTTATAAGCTCAATCGATGTATGAGGTTTTAGTATATTACTTTTGGTCCCTTCAATTCTTCTATTTTCTGATGTTAGGTGTTAGGGTTTTTATTAATTGTATATGGTCTTGTAGTACCCTAGCTCTTTCAGACCCAAGAGAGTCCACATTCATATATATAAGTTAAATGACTGATATTAATACATAATAATGTAATAAATATTTCTCAGAGTTTTAGACATGCCTATTTCATTCTTTCTATTAATTCTTTCACTTGAAAATAAATCCATTTTGAAGTTGATTATTATTTTGAACTTGAAATTATATATATTATCTTGTCTAAGAAAAGGCATTAGGAATAGGACTGGTTAGAAATATTCTCTTAGTTTCTTTTTTTTTTCGACTGTATAAACATTTTATACAATAAGAATTTGAATTTTTTAGTTTTGACATACCCCTGGTCTGTTCTCAAATCGAAATTCATGATTGGAAAAAAAAGACTGTGTTTTAAAATAATGACAACTCTACAAGAAACAAAGCAAATACTCAAATCTTTTGTGGGTTTAAATATTTGAATAATGGTAAATTTGGTTTCTGAATTAGCCATTTTTAGCAGAATAAGATCTTTCTTTCCTTTTTTTTCTTTTTTTTTTAAAATTAAGAAAATACAATATTCATTCATAAAAATCACCACCAATAATGGTTTTTTTTAAATTTTATTTTTAATCATGATATATTACACTGAATTATTAATTGCTGGCAGAATAAACCTTCACAGTTTTTTTATTATCATCTTTTTTTTTTCTTTTTATAAAGCGACAACCTCCAATATTGAACATGTGCTGCTTTTGTTATGACTTGACCAGTGTCAGTCCCAAAAAAGAAAAAAAAAAAATAGAAAAAAAAATCTTTTTGTCGCTTTCATGGGTGATGGTTTATATAGAACCATTTTCTATTACTAGAAATTGTTCTTCATTACTTGATAATAATTAATGTTGTTGTTATCATTATTATTGTTGTTGTTGTTAAGAAGAGGAGGAGGGGGAATGACTGGGTTGGGACTGAGGCTGATTAAATTGTATTTTCAGGTGAGGATTTTTTTTTAAATAGTATAATAATATCATTCTTTGTCAAAATTACTTAGAGAAAAAATATATATGTATATAAGGAGAAAAGGAAAAATTATTTTCAAAAAATTTTATTGTGGGAAGGGTATCAGATTTTTTTTTTTAATTTTCATTAATATATTTTTTTTTTTTTTTTTTTTTACTCTTCCTTGGATTACTGCTGCAGATATTTCAGGTTTTTGTGTTGTCACACAAATATGTATGCATGTATATACATTAAGAGAGAGAATTAGAAATGAACTGTTAATAATTTAGTGATATGATATATAAATGAATAATAAATTAATTTAAATTAGAATAGACAAATTATATATTGCACTGGGTAGGGGCACATTAAAACCAATATTTTCTTAAGTCATTCAGTTTAATGATGACATTATGAGTGCACAATTTGTGGCTGTAAGGTTTACTGGTTCAATTGCCCTTAATATTTCAAATGTTACATTCATTCAGCACCATTGCATTCTAATCTTTCATCCTTTATTCTCTTTACATTTTACTGATGTCAATGATTAAATTTAATTCAAAGATACACACACATACAATGGGATCTTTTTTTCTCTTCACATTGTCGGGGGAGAGGGTTCTTAGTATCAACACCATACCATAAAAACGGTAATCGTCTAGTTTAGTGTTGTAATGCCATAAAGTAGTTTAGTGTAGTACTGTACAGTCACATGCATAGTGAACAAAGCTCCTCTTTAAAAATCTACAAAAACATCCAAGTTATCTAATCAATATGAAATTTTCACCGATTATTAAGTGAAGAATAAACTTTATAATGGTGTAATTTTTTTTTTCATAATTGATATATAAGTAATAATTTTGCCGGTCACTACATGAGATGTTTACGACACTAAACTACTTTACGACATTACGAAGTTACAATGCTAAACCAGATGATTAACCATAAAAACATCAGTATTTTTTAAAAAATTTTTAAAATAGATTTTTATTATTTTAAATTATTTTAGTAGGTGAAGTTTTCAACAAACTTAAAATCAACAAATTATTTATCTTGAGGTGAAGAAATTTTTTTTCTGTGTCATGGGGAGATCAGTGGATGTAGACATTGTTTTAAATTAAGAATTCTTCAAGTCACAGGCTAAAAAAGGTTAGGATAATAATAATAATCACCATCATCATGACATTTGTTTTGTCTGACACTAAAACACCAACGATGTTCTTTTATTTTTCTTCTAGCTTCCACTGGCACACGACGACTACGACGACGCACAAACATCGGCGTGAGCAAGGTATGAAAGCACAAAGAAAAAACCCAATCATAAAAATAAAAATAGTAAGTGATATGCTTTGAAATAAAGTTACAAAATATATATACGGTTTGTATTTATTTAGAGAGGGATTTTCTTAATGGTAGCTAAGAGAAAAAGGTTTTCTGTGCACCAAAATTTGAAGTTGAAATATCAATAATAATAATATTATTATTATTCATAATAATAATAATAATAATGATAGTGTATATTAATGGTTAGTCTGGTGCTATTTTAGGGAGAAGTTATTTTTATTTAGTTGAGAGCAATAAAATGAAAAAAAAAGCAAAAAAATGCTTTGTGGTGCTCTGTGCTGCATTTGCTGCACCTTCATCTTTGCATTGTACTTTAAAGACATGAAGTATCAAATTGTAAGGAATAGGGTGTATAGAAGGATGTGCAAAGAAGAACAAAAAAAAAACAAAGAGGACTATTTGATTTAACAGAAACTGTAAAACTGCTGCCAGTCATTTTTTAAATATTTCCATTATATATATATATATGTATATGTATATATATATATATATATATATATATATATATGATTGACTGGTATGAATGCACAGATAGGAGAGGTAGGCAAATAGGCAAAAGGGAGGGGACTCATCCTGCCAATTAAAAACGAGTTCAATTTTAAAGAATAATGTGGGGGGGAGAAGTGATATATATATAAAAAAAAGGTATTTTGTGAGGTTGAGTGAATAATTAGGACTTTGAAATAACCTGATCACAGTTTTTAATAGTGGAATCAAAATAGGAGTGGGGGTAAATTTCAACAATTTTTTGTTTTGTTTTCTTTGTTTATTTATTTTGACTAGGGTATATTATTAAAACAATAAATAAAATCAAAGTTGTTGGAGGAGAAGTACCAGAAATAAATAGAATCATAAATAGATCATTTTTTTTCCTTTTTTTTTGGCTTTGAAATGATAAACAAACAAATGAAGTGTGATCAAGGACAACAAGGTTAAAAAAAAACAAGAAAAAAAAAGACCCCCTTTTGTGATGAAGTCAAATTGAAAATAACTGATGAGTCATCACAATTTTACAGTTTTTTTTTCTTCTCCAGATAATCAAACATTCAAATAAGTATTGATTATTACATATTAGAGAAATAAATAATAAATATTTAATAATAATTTAGACCTTACACTTTGGTTTTTCTTTCCTTTTTCGATTAGAGATTTCCTCAGCCTAAGTAAGGGGGAAAAATAACAGGAAACTCTGAATGTGTTTTTTGTTTTTAAAATCAACAGTGGAAGGAAGCAACACCTTTCCAAAAAAAAAAAAACAAAACAAAAAAAAAAGCACAAATCTCTGGTTTGGTCATTGTCATTGTTGTTGTCATTTTGGGTTTTGGTGTCGTTGTCGTCTGCTTTTTCCCATCATCACCATTATTATTATCATCATTGTTCTCATCTCTTTAAAACCCATTTTTTTTTGTTTTCTCTTCTTTTCACACTTTCTGTAATGATGTGGTGGTTTTGTTATCTAAGCTAGCCTTGCTTTTTTTTCTGCATTTAAAAACTTTTTTTTTTAATATGAGAAGGGAAGAAAAATAAATAAATGGATGAGGGTGGTGGTTGTTGTTGGTGGTTTGCGATTGAATTGATTGGCAGAAGAGAGAGAAGAGTGTTGGGGATGGAGTCAGGGGAAGATTTTTGGGTCAGTGGCAGCTTAGAATGACCAAGAAGGTATTATAATAAATAATATCAATTACAAGCAAAGAGCACGCCTCCCCCACCCTCCCAAGGAATGAAATGGGTGGCGGGATGGAGCCGGTAGCAGTAAGGTTTTCTCTACTTGTCACTTCTTTTCATCTATTCTTAATAGATTCTAATCTTTTAAATGGGTGGGGGGTGGGTGGAGGTGTCAAAGAAGAGGGGAGGAGGCATTTTCATTAAAATTAATCAGATATTGTAATATATAATTATGTATATATATATATATATATATATATATATCACACAGATATTTTTTTTCACTTTTCTTCTCTCAGACAATGTGAGCACCATGTTGTCGACAAAGTTATACGTATTTATGTTTAATCATATATTTGTGTATGTGCATGTGTGTACGTGTGCATATGTGTGAGTGTGTATATATATATATATATATTTATATATGTACTCATACACTCGTATTTATATACATGTGCATATATATTAAAAAAAAGTTCCACAAATTTAACATAACTATTAGCAGAAACAGTTGTCATAAGTGATTGTATCTGCCTTTAAAATTAGAATTTTCTTTAATAGGTAGATTTATTTTTTAAAAGCAGCGTTTTTCAAGGGTCTTGCGAGGAGGTAGCAAGCCGTAGTGTGAAGAAGCATGAGGTGCCAAGCAATCATTAGATAAATGATTCCTGCTTAAAAAAAAGATAAAACAGAAGCAGATATTATGGTTTGTTTTTGGTTTTGTCATTTTGGGGGGGGAGGTTTGGGTGTTTTTTTTTTTTGTTTTTTTTTTATACACGTTTGAGATTCTAATCCAACAGTTCTACAGGTAGGTTGACGATGCTGGTTTCCATGTAGCACCCTTGTTGTCAGGAATGAACATTTCTTCCAAAGTCTTTGTATAAGTTTCCATGAAGAAATTATGGCACATGCCAAATTTACAATATAGCAATAAAGCCTAAGTGTTTTTTCCTGCTATTTTATGACTTTACATAAATTTCTTGCTTATATTTAAAAGATATTTAATTAAAAACGTCCTTAAAAACACCAATATGGTGGTAATAAAACCTTAAAAAAAAAAAAAACAGCCTTTCAATTCCCATTTTGATTGATTGTAAATGATTCCCATTTTTTAATATATATTTTTAGTCCAATTCTATGAATATTAACAATTTTTTTGTCTATATTCTTTATTGTAAATCATTTTGATTAAATTAACAGCAGATTTGTGCTATTATTAAAGATTCCGAAATTAACAGCAGATGTTAAAAAAATCATCAGAAAAATCAAAAGGACTTACTATAAAGAACTATAAAGAACATAGACAAAAACATTATTAATTTTCAATGATATATATAGATATATATATATATATATATATATATATATATATCTGTTTCTTAGACATAGGAAAGGATTAAATAACTTTATTCAAATATCTATTCTTATATTTATAACTTTCTATATGTAAATATATTTGTGCATGCATGCACATATGAATATGTGTTATATATGTGTGTGTTTGTATATATATATTTCCATCTTTTAAATTCAGATATGAGTGAGTTTGTATACAAACATATATATATATATATATATATATATATATATAAAATGGATGCTTGTGAATATTTGTTTTAGGCACTCTTGTTTTTTCCCAAGTCAATTTATTCATCTATTTTGTTGTCTAAACGAATTAATACTTTTTAATTTTTTTCTTACTTCAAATTTTTTGCTTTATTATTAATTTGGCTATTAGTTTTCCACAAGAATCTTTTTTTCATCAAGTAATTTGATAAAAAAACGAACCTTTTCTTTTCCTTATTTGTGTGCAAGAATAGACATACATATACATACATACATATATATATATAGGTATGTACGCACTCTTGTTTGCACATATATGTATATATTTATGAATACACATGCACATACACGCACACACTCACACATATATACATACATTATGGGTTATAAATAAATAGATATATGTATTAATGCATATATAAATACACTCCAACTTTTATTCACCCAGACTTTCACATGCATATTCATATATGTGAATGTGTATATACAGTATATATATATATATATATATATAGTATGTGTATGCACACATTTATAGTTATTTTGGTTCCCATCTTAAAAACATTTAGGCATTCATTTTTATTACCATAATTTCTTCATGAATCTTTAAAGAGATCACATTGGAAGAGAATGGTATTATTTTTTTTTCAATTTTCACCCTCAAATATTTACAATAATTGGTGTATGTGCTGATAATGTGTAACCTAGATTTTGGTTTGTCTGTCTGTCTGTCCATCTGTCTTTTTTTGGCTTCAGAACTCATGATGGACAAACAAACCAATCAACCCTTGTTTATGCAAATGTGGTGCTAATAGGTGCACAGTAAGCGCCGACAATCATCCTTCCACCTCTGGAATGTCTTTGGCAAATTCACACACCATTCATACTAGTTCATTTTTTTAAAATAAGCATCGTAATCAAATCAACAAGATTTCTAAACAATCCTAAATGCTACAAAAAGCTCTAATATGTTTACACGGTTTCTACAGTGCAGTGAAGGGTAGTTGCTACTTAGTTGGTCGCACACTATCATTGTGGCGACCATTCTACTTGCTAAAAAATTGATTTTGAACATTTGCTTCGATATGTATACAGCATTTTTCTCATCTTTGTGACCTCGGTGGGCGACCATTCGTCTAACTGTTCTTTGGCCTTGCTGAGAAAACATTCTTGAAAAAGAGGAAAAAAAACGTCCTTTTTCTGGGGTCTCTTTTATTGTCAGCTCAGTAGTTCTTGGTAAGCCTTGGCTGGTGACCTCCTGCTTAAAACAAACAAAAAGAAAAAAAAAGAAAAATAGAGTTGCTTTAAAATTGGAATGGCAACAAACATCAGAGGCTTTCCTGAAGCCAAATTAGGGTCTAAATAATTGAAATAATTATAAACCAATTATATTGTGTTTTACTTAAATACAGTTAAGACTATGAAATTTATCAATTTTGAATTAAGAATTTTAACATTTTTTATTTATTTTTACTTAATTGTTTTTAGTAATCGCTGTTTTGTTGAATAGAATGACATTAATTTCCAGGCAAGTATTTAAGGATTCTTTTTATTGACTATTAGAAATAAGTCTTTATTATCTTTGGGTTATAGTCAAAGAAAAGTCTTATGCAAACAAATAAACAAAAATAAAAAAATCATAACATGTAAATTATTTTTCCACTAATAGTTCATTAATGATAATAATAAAATCCTACTTTCAATAATAATGATAATGGTCCTTCCAATAATAACAGTTGAACTCCTTTCAATAATAACAGTTGAACTCCTTTCAATAATAACAGTTGAACTCCTTTCAATTATAACAGTTGAACTCCTTTCAATAATAATAATCAAACTCTTACTTTTAGCAATAATAATAATAGTTTTATTTCAGTCTCTTGGCATTCTCTACAATCCATTGATAGAAATAAAACAATGGAAATATTGAGTTTTATTTAAAAATGTTAGCTTATGCTTTTTGCAAACAAATTTACCAACAAAGCATGAGAGTTGCTTTAATTTTTAATTTGCAACAAAAAATGTGAAGAAAATCAGATTGAAACAATCAACACAATATAAAGTCTGAATACGACGACAACAAATAATATTGAAAAGATTAGTTCCATCCATTCTTTGATTTCGTAATATTTACAAAAATAAAAGAGCGACTATATTTTCTGAATGGATTTGCTAATGCATTCCCCTTGATTGTTCCCATTTGTTAAAATCTCTTAAATTTTCACATTAATGTCTATAACTAGATGTATTTTATCAAAATGCTTTAAAATAGCAGGAAGATTAAAATCAAGAGTCTTGAAGGAGTTTAAAAGCAAGTTATTTCTGGATTTCTCTTTTACAAGAAAAAAGGAAATTACTTTAAAGAGCTACTCTAAAATGTTAAAATTATTTAATTTCCCTACTTTAAAGATAATCTTAAACTAGCTAAATTTTCTGTCTAAAAAATAAATTAACTAATTATCAAGCCTCATTTCAAGGATTGTGAAGGTAACAATAATAAGATTGAAGACAATTTTCGAAAAAATAGATGTACAAATGATCAAGCCTTATTTCAAGGTTTCTAAAAAAACATAGCTAAATCTTAATTTTAAAATATCAAAAGATGTAAAGCTAAATCAAATTCTGAAAAAAACATTTTTTCTTTTAACCGGATCTTTATAATCAGTATTTATTTTCATACACAAAGTGTTTGTTAATTTCCATTTACGGATTAGAAGTTAATTATAAAAAACGGCTATGAAGAAATAAAGTTTTTTGTGAGCGCATGGTTAAGGTACCTTTTTCTCTGAAAGAGTATGAAAAATTGGACTGTACAAGTTGTGGGAGTGGGTACAAAGTGACCTTGAGACAAAAAAGACGTGTTGACCTGTTTATCTATGCCGACAGAAAATTTGAAAGTATAGCTTAACCCTTTAAATCTTAAAGGGCTGATATATCGGCCCTGATGACATAAGGCAAAAGAAGAGACACCAATATTTTGGCCCAAATATGTTCTTCTAATATAAGTGCTCTGAGATACTAATTGGTAATTTTGATAAGTCAAGGTTCAAAGGTTTAAAAGATCTGGGCTTGCATAGTGAACAAAAACCTGTCACAGACAGACAGACAGACAGACAGACTGACTGCTTTTTATATAAAAGATTTCATATAAGAAAATAAAGACAATTAAATGTCAAACAGTATTAGATTGAATATTACAATAGTATGTGGGGGTGTCCACTTGGGACAGTCGATAGGCACTTGAACTTTGGAATCATAATATGTCAGTTTAAATTCCAGTTCTGTTTGTGTTCACATTTAGACTAATACACTTAGGAAAGGTATGAATCTCCAGATTCACTCTAGCTATGGATTGAATAGTGCATATTATGTTATACAATGAACTATGTGTGGACAAAAAAAATAGTGTTTATCCAAACTGATTGTTCTTTGCATTAAATGAGCAAAAAGTTTGATAAGCAATAAAAAAACCAACAATAACAATAGTATGCTTTTTTTTTCTTGAATTTTTTGCAGGTTTATTATGGCACCTCCAGTAAATTATAATCATTTTCTCATTTAAGTTTTGAAAAAAATAATTCTAATTATTTTTTAGTTTTTTAAAAATTATTTGCTAGCTGCTATTGCATAAAATGTCTTCCAATTGAAGAAATCAAAGCAAATATGTTGAAAGGAACTTTTATGTCAACATAATGTCACCATGTAGACATATAATTGCACTTTCCACAGTCATATTGGCTAATTTTATTAGAGAAAGAATTATTTTATTTTTCTTACAAATTAATACAACCTGTCTAAAGAATCTGTGGGAAATAATAAAATATAATGAAAAACTCTATTTAGAAGTGAGTTAACTAGAAATAGTAAAATAAAGTAAAATATTTGCAAATCAATCTACTTTAAATAAAAAATTAACAGAAATCTAATATATTATATATTGATATAATTGATATTAAATATAATGTATTGTATATATATAAGTATTAAAGATAAGTAAGGTAATTATTCAAATTTTAACAATGATAAATATTCAATTTGTTGTTTAAGTGAAATGATAAGAGGAAAAAAACCTCTCCACTATCTTATCAAATTGAATAGTACAATAAGATTTATCTCCCTTTAAGTGGCAAAAGATCTCAATTAAAATGAGTCAATTGTGATTTATTCTGTTCAGTAATATAAATGGAAAAAATTATTTTTAATATTAGGAATGAAACCAATCTCAACTGAAGAAAGCAACTGACATCTAAACAAAGCATAAGAATTTAAAATCAATCAAAATCTAAACAATAAACAGTTACAAGAATAATTAAAATAAGTCTGATATCAATGATTAAAAGAGATGTAGAAAAAGTTGTTAGATATTAAAAAAATAAACATAAAAACTAAATAACTGAGTACAAGGACACAACCCAACTGACACACAAGGCACAAAAAGCTGTCATGTGTAAGGATATAAAAAAAAGGTTTCCTGTTGACCTCTGAAGTGAGGGACTCAGGGAAGAAAGGGTGAACTGATTAAAACAGAAAAGCTTAATCAGAAATGTTAATTGCAGCCTTTTTAAAATAATAAAGAATTTTTGATCAATAATGAACCAAACTGGAGACAAAATAATACAGATTGTACACATTTATCAAATCTGTACATTAAAATAAGGTGGACAAGTGTATTATATATATATATATATATATGCATTAATAAATAAATATATGTAAATAACTGGCGAATAAATTCCTTTTACACTTAAATATATTTTATATATGTATGTATATATATATATACATATATATATATATATACACATATATATATATATATACATACA
>JAUZSX010000021.1:19040-52242 GCA_034780655.1 Idiosepius hallami | reverse complement strand
TATATATATATATATATATATATATATATATATATATGTTTTATTTTTATATTTGGGAGTCCTATTTAATGCATAATGCTAAGGTGGGTCAGTGGTAAAAATTTGGACTCGAGAATCACATTACACAAGTTCAAATCCCAGTAAAAACCATTTCATTCACTTAAACTTGCCTTGAGCAGATCTAGCTTGTTAATTTGGTGGAGTAACTCTATGTCTAAAGATAACACTGATTCCCAAAACCTAAGTAGGTGAGACCTGTTAACTAAATGAGAGTTACTCATCTAGGTGAAAGACAACCTTGATTACAAAAATTCCTGGAATATGATGAGTAGGTAAAACTGGTTTTATGTCTAACATGATTTGGTGCTTGGCCGAGTATATATAGTACTGTCTAAATAAAATTTCAATTATATAAGTTCAGTATAATAAATCATGGATACTGTAGGTTTCATTTTAATTTATTAATTCCACATCTCTGGGAAGTTGGGCTGGTTTTTATTTTCAGTGGGCAACACATCATTTGATTTCAAGGAGGAGAGCTTAGTTCATTGCCTAATGCCCGAGGTGCTCTGAAAGGGAAATGCCAAAGAAGGGTGGGGGAGAGTCTTGTTACTTTTAGAGCATGTAGTCAGGCAATTGACCCCATAAGCATAACAAGGTGGTCTTGTTCCTAACTAGGTTTCATTCTCAACTTAGTATATATATAATATTCAAATTTTTACCTTGATGTTGGCTTGCAGGTTGGACTGGTAAAAGAAACAACAAAGACCAGCTTTGACTTCTTGGTTTTTTGCTGTTTGAATGTTCAGCCAAGTCAACTGGCTGAACAAAACAGTAGCTAAATCTAGTTAGTAATTCAAACCACCATTATTTTATTTATGTTACAAGAAGTGTCTTTGAATCTTTAAGATAAGGTATGATAAATTTTTTTACAAGTATTATTATTATTGTCCTCATCCTTATTCTTATTTGTCTTGCTGCATTTCAACTGAATTACTCTTCAGTCTTCCTCAGGTATTATAAAGTGATTCAATATCGTTTTTTTAATCTATCTTTTTTTATTAAAAAAAAAAGATGGATCGAAAAACAATGTGAATCAATTTATATCACCCGAGGAAGACCAAAGGATAATTCGGTCAAAATATAGTGAGACAGAGAACAATAAGGATGAGGACAATAGTTCAAATAATACTTGTAAAATAAAATCTATGTGTAAAGTGTGACCAGTTGCCTACCGAATATAAGAAATAACTCAACACATAATGGAGTAATTTGATAAATAAAATGATGAGACCTAAGATAGGAATTGGTAAGTTATGATAATGAATGGTTGGATATTATGAGAGATGAAATGAAATTTACTTTGGCTTTGAAAAAGAAGTATTGGAATAATTCTATATGCAGTCTCATATATCTTCATGCTTATACACATTTTTTATGCAATAAGAGATCAGGTGAAAACTATCTAATTCAAAATATAAAACCCTGTATTTCCAATGAATAATAGATTGATTTCAAACGTTATATTTCAAAAACAGGTAGGTTTTCTTGATTGCTTGTATGTTTTAAGAATTTAAATTAAGTAAGATAAATCATAAAAGTTGATACAATGATGATACTTTAAAGAAAAAGGCAATTTCACAATTTTTTTTTAATATCTTAAAATGCACCAATTGCTTTCTGAAATATATCGTAAATTTATTAGAAATACAAGGTTTTACATTCTGAATGTTATATTAACAATGGAGTAAATTTTTTTTTTTAATTTTGAATTTAACTATAGCAATTAAGTCAAGTATTTTTACATTGAAAATAGTCTATTTTAATCTTTTTATTAATTATCAATAGCTTTATCCGGTAAAGCTTAATGTAAAAATAGTCCAGATAACTTATTCCTGTTTGATTCACTATAAGATTTTGATTAAATGTTTAATTAAATGAAAAACTTGTTTAAAATCATTTTGGTTTTTAATTTTTTATCAATCAATGTAATTAATCTTTTAATTAACCATATACCTTCATTTGTATGAATGATGAGAAAGATTTTAATTTGTTACCAATTTAACAACATGAAAATATTAAATTAGACCAAATTAATAAGGAAAATAAAAATGTGATTACCAAATTTCTATTTTTCTAATATTATTTTTATAGGATATACATTATTAGTTTTTAATGCAGTAAATAAAACCTTGATTTTTATAAAATCAAATTTTAATATTAGCTAATGATACTAATCTATTCAATTAAAATCTTTATTTGAAATTAAAAAAAATAGAAATTAATTCTCACTAGTAATTAAAGAATATTTATTAGTATTTAAAAAAAAAACAAAAAAACAAATTATCTGCTGAAAAATGGATTATATTGAGTTTCATAATTGTATTTAGTTAGTAGAAACAAATTAAAAATAAATAAGATTTGGGATCTTGGGATGATACACTTAACACTCACTTACTTCTTATGATTTCATTGGTTTAAATATGAAAAATAGACTGATTTATAAGGATGTTTTTTGTGAACAAGAACTACAATTGCTATTTGAAATTTATCACTATTTAAAAATATTTTTATATTTTAAAAGATCAATATCATTAGTCATTGACAGTGGAAGTTTTTTTATCTTTCACACACCAATGAAATCAAGTCTTTTCATGGAAATATTTTGCTAGATTTAAAAATAAATATTATTTAATGGAATTGCAAGTTTTCTCATCTTTTTACATGGTTTTTAGCTTATCTCTTAATAAAGAAAACCAAAATCTAAATTTTTCATTCTAAAGCAAAATAAAATCCAATCCTTAAACCATTGTAAAGTAAAGATTTTTCACTGTTGTATCTCTTAGGATATGAAAGAATTAACAAATACAATTGTATCTAATGAGAAATTGAAGAAAAAGAAAAGCCAATATCTAATTTTTTTTGTTAAAATAATATCTAAATACAAATCCAAAAATAATTCAATGAAGTTTAGAAAAAAAAATTGATTATAAATTTGAATTCTAATCGAAATAAAACTTTCTAAATTAATAAAAGAAAGAATCCAAGTTTTGCTTTACTTACCGAAACATTTACTTTGATTTGTTGCTCGGTCGACATAGACTTTGGCACTGATTACGTTTCCAAAAGGCATAAACATCTGAGCAAGTTCAGCATCACCAAATTCTTGTGGTAAATGGTAAATAAAAAGATTGCAGCCCTCTGGTCCTATGACAAAATAACAAAAACATTTCATTATGCGATAAAAATTTTCCTAAATGGATCTCTCTCTCTTATATATATAATTTTTTTTAAAATCTAGATTTGAATAGAAATTTGTTTGATGCCATGAATAAATTTTAAAGCTTCTTCAATTTCGTTTATCGTATTCAAAAAGAGAATAGTGATTATTACCTTCCTTTTGTGCTGTGGGAAGTATTGTAGCATGCTGGGCTAATGCTTGTTGGAATTGGCCATAGGCAGCAGGGTAAGCAGCTGGAATGTAATCGAAATGAAATGTCTTTAAAAACTTTTCTTTATTATTTACAAGTAAAGCAAAGTCTTGAATCTCGGCTGACATTTTGGCTGAAGATTAAAGAAAATCCTTCAAGAAAATCAAAGGAAAAATTTCTGCAAAATTAGAAATAAAACTTTTTATGTATTAATTTTTTTTTGGACTGTTCTCCTCACCTTTTTTTTTTTTTTTTTTTTATTATTGTTCTTAAAAAAAAAACACACAAAAAAGATGAGGACAATAGTTTGAAAACAAATTATTACATAGATTATGAAGCCTCATCTCAAAGAATTTCCAAATAAAGATAATTACAAATTTTTGGTTTGATTCTTTAAAAAAATTCTAATCTTTAAAACTAAAAGGATTTTTTTTCCATATAAAGAATAAAAAAAAATTGACTTCTCAGTTTAAAAAAGGCAAAAACTGATTTAAAAAATAGCAAAGTTAGATTAAAATTACCTTACTTGACAGCAAAAATAATAGAATTTGTTTTTGTTATGTAATGAGTTAGACCCATTTTTATATTTAATTTATTTAGAGTAACCAATTTAAATGTCAAGAACACAAATGAATTACATCCACTTTTATGTTTAGTTTAAGTTATTTACACAAACCAATTTAAATATGAAGGACACAAATTAGTTAAAATAAATATAAAAATGGATATAAGTTATTTAGACAAACTAATGTAAATATCAAGGATACAAACAAGTTTGATCCATTTTGACATATCCATGAAATTTATAAGGAGCTCAGCTACTTCTAATGAATAAGGAAACAGTTTGTTTAAAATTAAGATCAATAAATCTTTTGTTGTGGCAGAATGTAAAGTTCTGATTGAAAGATGAGGTTGGCATTGACTTACCAATTCCTGCATAAGGCTGTACTGCATAGGCCTGGAGAGGATCACCATTAGCAACTGCTTGAGCTGAAAGAAATTCAAATGATCCAATTGAGAAAAAGAATACAAATTGGCTAAAATGAATACAAATATTTAAAAGACTAATTTAGCCTGGGTTGTTAAGAAATAATTATCTTTAACCTTTCTCCTACCATTGTTCTTTAATGGAACATAATTTTTTCAAGTAGCATAGAAGTCTTAGTTTTATTCTATTTTCATTGAACATGAACAATCTAAAATCACATGGACCAAGTCCAGAGGATATTTTTTTGACTTACTAAAGGTTTGATGATAAAAAGATAAATGTACCTGGGTAATGTGGAATACCATTGGCATACACCTCTGGGGCTTGGCTGTTGGCTTGGGGAACTGGGAAGCTGGTAACTGTAGGAGAGAGCATATTTGGAGCACCGTTGATGGCTGCTGGAGATGTTGCTGTGCCTAAAATGGAAGATCAAGCAGACATTAAGAAATAGCTTTCGCAAACTCTCTCACCACATCTTGTGCAATATTCACTTGGTGTTTAAAATAAATATCAGCTAAAATGGTTAATATTTCTATTGTTTTCTATTTTATAAATACTAAAAATACATTGTTCTATAGCATATGATTAGTAATAAATAGGGCTGTGATAATATGCTTTCATCAAAAATTATTCTTGTTACAAACTTAACTATTTTGTTATTTTACCATTTCTTTTAATTCTTTACTTATAAGTAGGGCTATGACAATATGCTTTTATTAAAGAATATTCTTGTCAAAGCCCTAGTTAGTGGGGTGGTGACAAGAATATCCATTAATAAAAGCATATTGTCACAGCCCTACTAATTACTACAAAATTAAAAGAAATGGTAAAATAAAATAGTGATGTAACGACAAGAATATTCTTTTATAGAAACATATTGTCATAGGCCTACTTAATAGTATGGCTGTGACAACATACTTATATTAAAAATATTCTTGTCACAACCCTAATAACTAGGGATGTGACAAGCATATTCTTTAATAAAATAATATTGTCACAGCTCTAGTAATAATACATTGTTCTATAGCTTATAATTAGTAATAATACATTATTATATAAATGATAGGATGATTTTAGGCATGTAAATTGACATTTTTAGCGAGAAGCAAAGCGTATCAAGATTGGAGTGTAGCATTTGTGAAAAAAAAATCGACACGTTTATATTGTCAAAATGGAAAATCTATTTATTTTAGAATGATAAAATATAGATGATAATAAAATGTAATTCTTCTGGAACGTCATGATATCTGAAGCATCTTGTGGTAAAAGATAAAGTTAAAAGGCTGGATGATGATGATAAAATGTTTTACTTAAGCATCATTCGTTCTTGTAATAAAAAGAAGTTATAGGGTGTATTATGCACTTTTTATGTATCTTTTATTTAATATTTTTTGACTCGTTATATTTGAGGCTAGACCTCATCTCTAGACTGAAGCTTTTGGTCTATATTCCTGTCTGAGGATGAGGTATGTACCTTGAAATATCTCTACTGTTTCAAGTTCAAAACGATAGTAATCAACTTCAAAATGGATTATAATCATTTTGAATTTGAAATGATATAGTTAAAATGATACCTAATAATGCATCATACAGCCTTTTATTCTTTTTTTGTTTTTGATCATAAAATATAAAAATATTTAACATTTTGAAATTGTTTGTTTAGTCTGGTTACATATCAATCTTTTTAGGTCATTTAATGCCAAGAACAAACATTTGTTAGAAATGTTCTTTTTGTCCATATGTAGTTTTCAAATAACACAATATTCACTATTTAACCCATAGGTGTAGGGAATGTGGGGATTTATATCTTCCTGTAGGGTATTAGTCCAAATATGAACGCGAATGTTTGGGATTTGAACTGGCATGTTATGGAAATTTGGAATTCAATCTCCTGAAATCTTAATGAATGAAGAATCTTAAAAGCTAAAATTTGATTTTATTTTAATATATTGAACACGATTTTCATTGATACAAATACTACACTCTGATGCAAAATATTAATATTTGAATCCTATGTAGAATACAAGAAGATATCACACATTCTCCAAGCAGAAAAATAGGTAAAAGAGTACAATTAAACATTTTCAGCCGATCAATATGAATTAAATCTTATAAATATTATTTAGTCCTGAAGTGGGTGAATCCTGAATTACCTCGTTAAGAAAAAAAAAACAACCTCAAAGGAGAGATTATTATGTTGTACAGACATTTCATCACCTAACATTTATTCACCCGACTGGTAATTACGAATATTTGATCACTAGATATTTAATCACATAGTTTTTTCATCACATGAACTCTTTACACTTGGACATTTAATCACACTCAAGAAAAAGCCATCAAAAATAAGTGTTTAATGTTATATATGTGATTATGTTTTTGTTTTGTGGAATTTGAGAGCATGATTAAATTTCTCTGTGTCTGGTGATGAAGTGGTAACGCGATGAAAAAACTACACGATTAAATGTCTAGTGATTATATGTCTGTGATAACGGTCGAGTGATTGAATGTTAGGTGATGAAATGTCAGTAAATTTATGATAGGTTATCATTCAAAATGGATGCCAACCTGTGAGTTCTTATAAAAAGTTTGACTTAAAGAAATGATATAAATCTACATTAAATAGAAAGAAATGTCACATATTATTAATTCTTAGGGTTTTAAATCAGTGGTCCCCACCCTTTAGTGTACTAGGGACCAGTTTCATGCAGAAACACTTTTTTAAGGACTAGCTATGGGGATGAAGGTTCCAATAACAATAACCTTAATTGTTATGTTTAGTATGTAATCTGAATGCAACGATTACATTTTATAGTAGGTAATTTTATGATGTATTACATTATAATATTAACTCACCAAAATATGCAATCAGTGGAAGCACAAACATATTTATATATTTCTTAATAATCATGATTATTCATACTTTTCAGCCCTGTACAAAATATTCCATGGACTACTACCTGGGGACCACTATTTTAAATAACGCTTTCATTTCCTGCTGAGAATTCAAATTAATTTTAATAAAGCTTTTCTTATGATAATTTTATCTTTTTGAGAAAGTGTTAAAGAGATAATTGATCAGAAATTATTATGATAATAGAATGTAGTTTTTTTTGTTCGTTTCAATGCCAATTTTTCTTAATGGTCTTATTTAAAGTTATAGAAAAGAGAGAATAAAAATGAAAATACAATAAATGTCTTATGATTTATGAAAAATTCTTGTTTTAGTAGGAGTTTCTGTCTTCATTAAAAAATGGGAGGTGTTTTGTTAAGTGTATTTACAATTCTATTGAATGTTCAGAATCAGAAAAAGGAATCAAGTTTTGTTTGTTAAATATAGATAACCAATAGTTACTTACAGTTAGTGTACTCACACATTCATACACGCACACACACTGAAACACAAACACATACGTATCTACACGCACAACTTCTAAATATACACACACAGACATACATACAGGGGAAACAACTTTGCACACTTATACAAAGTGTCCCCAAAAAATGCATACACTGTTTGAATACTTATTTTCCTTACTTTAAAGTTATAATGGTTTTGGATATGCTGAAAAGTGAAAAATGATGCACGTAAGAACTGTTATTTTTTTTAAATTTTTCATTTAGATACAGTGGTACCTCAGTTCTTAAACTTTATCCATTCATGAACCGAGCTTAAAAACAATTATTTGGAATCCAAATTCATTCAACCTATCGTCTTTCATTGTGTATTTTACACGTTTCCATCTCGTTGGACTGGTATGAAATTTGAATTTCATTCCAAAACCAATGCAAAAATTTATCATTTTTTTGTTTGAATACTGATTTGTATGAAAACCAGAATGTTCGAAAACATAGGTTGCATTGTAAATTTGAGCTACAATTGTGCATCATTTTCCACTGATTCAGCATGTCCAAACTTGTTACTTCAATGTAAGGGAGTTAAGTATTTAAATGGTGTACAAATTTTTAAGGGCCACATTGTACATACAGAATCAAATAACACACACACACACACACACACACACACATACAGACTCAAATACACACACGCACACATACACACACACACACATAGACAGACAGACAGATGCACACAATAAAAACAACATTTTTTTCCTAGCTTTAATTAACACAAATCATTAAAAAAGCCACATCAATTGAAATTTCACTTTGTGTTAGAAACACTGGAATAAATACAACATTTTCATGCAGAGCACAAATACTGATAATAAATAATATTTAATGGAAGTGAATGATTATTCAGAGAAAATAAATACAAGTAAACAGAGACTATGGGTTATTCACTATACTAATCAGTTAAATGAAATTGTTTTTTTAATCTTTAAACAGAGGTAGTAAACAAATATTGTTTCTGAGATTTTGGAGGTTACCCTAAAAACATTTTTTTCTTGTATTTAAATGAACATAAAACAAAAAAAAAACAATTATCCTAGTTTTACATGCAACAATGATTTTTCTGTTTTTCCAAATCCTTGGGATGAAGCCTGATTAACTTTAATATTATTGTGTGAACTATAGTTCTCATCTTTATATCTCTTAAATTTACAATTCCTGAAATGAGGTTTGATCATTTGTATATTTATTATGTGGACTATAGTTGACATTATTTTTTTTTGTAAAACTTAAAATTCTAAGAGGCTCGATAAACAGTATATTTGTTATTTAAACCATAGACCTCATAGTTATATTTGATAAATTTACCATTCTTGAGATTAAGCTTGATAATTTGTAAATTTATTATGTGGTCTATAGTAATCATATTCATATTTGTTTAATTTACTTTCTTTGAGATGAGGCTTCCTAATTTTTATATTCATTATTCGGCCTATAGTTTTCATCTTTATATTTATTAAATTGCTAACATTTCCACCTATTAATCCTTTGGCTTTCAGGTAATAATTTTCCCATCTATGGTCGGGATCAAATCTGCACTCTGATATTTTATTGTGCTGTCAATATAAAAAACAGAGTGCACATTTCGTCCTGACCCTGGATAGGAACATTTTATCACATGAAAAAGATGAAAAGATTAATTGACTAAAAAAATGTAAATTTAACAAACACAAAAGTGAAGATTATAGTCCAAACAAAAAAATATACAAATAATTTGTCTGTTTTAAAATAGGACTTAAATATAAATCAAGAGTGTAAAATACTTGATTATTTGGGCTCAGCTAATTTCCTTTTCATAATCCAGTGACTTAAGTCTTTTCAAATATTTCAAAGATTCCTCTTATGTTTTTTGAGTAAAACATTTAAAAACTAGTATAAATAAGTCAATGTACAACAATCTATTAAAAGAACATAAAATTACAAATAGATTTTTTGGCCTTTTGAAAATCCTCTTTTTTTTAGGCTTTGGAGACTAAGAAATCATTGAATTTGATTATCTTTTATAACTTTAAATCTACATTTTTTAAAAAGAAGAAAATAATCTAATGATATAAAATCATTTTATTTTTTTTAATATTTGATTCTTAGGTAAAAATATCTAACAATTAATATAAAAAATCACTAACAAAAACAAAATACTAAAAAATAACTAATTTTTACTGGAATCCTCTTCCAAGGTTATTTCATCCATCCTTATTGTAAGGAAGGCTTTAATTTTTCAAATCAAACAATAGCTATGCATGAAAACGATTTCGAATTAATTTTTATTGGTATTTTTCATTAGTTTAGAATTCTGACACTTGCTCTTACTAATTGTATTTATTTGGGAATTCTTTGAGACGAGACTTCTTAATTTATGTTTTAACTTATTTGCAGACTGTTGTCCTGATCTTACATAATTGCTGTTTTACTACAATTCAGGCAATTTATCCTCTGGCCTTAGTCAGGTGATTGACCGCAACCCTTGACAATGGCTCTGAGTCTTTTAACCCTATCCCCAGCATAGTTTAGTTGGTCAAAAACGTTGTGCAACAGATAACAACTATGGAAAGCAGTGATTGCTGGGTATGCCGTTACAAAACTGCAGTTCCTATCTGGTATCATCGTTAAACACCCGACGAAGACTAGAGGATAAGTTTGCCGAAACATAGTGAAACAGTTAGTATGAAAGATGGGGGCAACATTCAGCAAATAAATTAATACATTGCTTTTCCTAGTTTATAAGATAAACTTCAATCAGTTAAGTTTTGCAATTTGATCTTTAAATAAAAAACAAATTAAATCTTTTCCTTTTATAGAAATTACTGAATAATAACTAAACCCATGTTTATTAGGAAAGAACTTTTGCCAACATATTTTTTTGAAAAGTTAATTCTTTTTCTTTGCTAATTAAATATGTCAAGTAGATTACATAAGTTATATAAGTGTTAATGTTAATTATTAGGCTGTCCCAAAAGTTTGTAAATACTAATGGTCTTTATTTTGAGGAATAATTTTTGTTGTTTTTCTTATTGGTGAGTAAAATTTCAATTTTTACAAACTTTTGGGACAAGATAGCTATATATAATTACACAATTTAAGTTTAGTATATATTTAGGCAGAATATCATTATTCAAGTAGACATTCTTAAAAAGAATTGTTAATTTACTTTTTAATATATTGATTTTGATCTTTTATTATGAGGTCAAGTTTTAAACAAAGATACTCAAAGAAGACTAAAAATGTTCGGAAAAAAATTAGGGGACTATATAAAAACACTTGACCCTGTAACAAAAAAATCTTCAAAAACATAAAGGATTAAAATAAAAATATATAAAAAAAGATTAACAATTCTTTTTAATAACTCCTGCTTGAATTATATGATTATTCAGGGTGTCCAAAAAGTTAGTGTGCAGTAGAAAGTATAAGGTTTTTATGCTAGTGGAAGAGATTTCCAGAATTTTCTTTAAGATATTCTTTGATACTGTAAATAAAAAAAATCAAACTTTTTATTGATCATATTTGTATTGTCTAAATGTTTTATAATAAAACTTAGTTTTATTACTTTATTTAAATTTCTATATACCCATAGTGCACAGTAACTTTTTGAACACCCTATATATATATATGTGTGTGTGTGTGTGTATATACAAGGTGTCCTAAAAGTTGCTGTGCAGTAGAAAATAATGTCTTGATAATGCCAATGGAGGACATTTCTTGCAGTAATTCCTTTAAGATAAGGTGTGATAATTAAAAAACCTTTTTATTGGTCATAATTGTATCGTTTAATTGTTTTATAATAAAATTTACTGTTTATTACTTCATTTAAATTTCTATATATCCATACTGCAAAGTATTTTTGGACACCCTGCATAACTATCGATGATTATAGAACTATAATTCTTAATTGGTTAATTTTTTAATAAGGAAATAATGAAATTATTTGGAACTTTATAATCAAAAGGTGCATTAATTAGTTTTTTTTTATTAGATTTTAATTATTGGAAGTTTGAATAAAACTAGAGAAGGGTTAAGGAAGAACTTGCGAGATGTTGTAGTTGCATGAAGAGAAGGACAACAAAAGATTTGCTCTAGTGCACGGTTTCTTTGCAATTTGCCACCACATCTAGGAGTTTTCAGTACGGCATACCTAGATCTGGATAATCCATTATTTTCCCATAAAGACTGCTGTCGGCAATAATCTCTTCATTCCTCTTGATCATGGCTCGGTGATAGGAAGCTGAAACTAGTAGAAACCTTTACTTATGTAACGTGTGTTAGCCAGAAAAACAAACAACCCGGTTGGTCAGAAAGTCACGTGGAGGGTGGGGGTCATCATCAGACACAAAAACAAAACAACAATTATAAAAAAAAGTCTCACTGGGGAACTAGGAATTCATAACTTTTGATGGAAAAATAGAATTATTCTGGTTTTGATTATATTAGTTCAAATGAAAAATTAAATACAAAAATTTCTTCCTTTTTAACTAAAGAGACTAGAAACAAAAAAGTCTAATGATAAACTGACTTAAATAAAATCTGGTTTCAGAAAAACTATTATTCTAAGAAATACTCAATTAGTATTAACAGATAAAAAACAACAAACAATACATATATATCTGGTGATTATCTCAATTAGGGACATAGTTATTATTAATGGACGTAGTTAATGAGAAAAGATTTATAAAAGAAATTTTTAGGAAATTTTTAACTGCTTTTTTGTGACAAAATTTTCTTTTTTATAACTTTAGACAATTAAATTTTTTTTTTGGAAACTTTAGATTTCATACACAAACTGTTTAGAATTTTCTTTTATAATCAATCTCAAGCATTTAACAACCACAAGAATGTATATCTGATCTTGTCATTATTTCTGTCATAAGATACTTAAGTTTATTTGATTCTGCCATTATTTCTACTCTATTAAGTTACATTTATATTCTTACAAACCAAGTTTTCTTCTATTTTCAATTGTAATTGCAAAAATTTCATTTGACATGAAAAATCATCATGCGGACTGTTGTTCTCATATTTATATTTATTCAATCAATTCATTAGTTTGTATCCAATTGTTCCTTGGGTCTTCTTTAAAACTTTAAAAGTTCATGTTGGATATTCTTTTTTTTCTTTTTAAATATATTTATTCATACAGCTATTTGTTTTATCAAATCAAGCAAATAAACAAATATTATTCTATGTAATTAAAAAAATAAAACTAAATAAAAAAAAATAAAAGAAAATAAAAGAAAACCCATAAAGTAGTTTTTGCATAAGCAAAATATTTCCAGGATATTATTTTTAAAAAAAATCACAATAAAAATAGCAAACATATACAGTTCTTTCAGATAGTATTGAAACTAAAATCTCAGAATATTTGCACTTAAATGCAACCACCTCTGTTAACCAATCCTTTTATTATTGCCTTTACTTTCCTAAAAATATATTTTTGTTAGAAATTTATATTATTTTCTTCATAATCTTAGAAATATCTTGATTTTTATCAGAATTATAAAAACACAACAGAATTTTTAACTGATTTTCCTTTTGTCATTTAAAGCTTTTATTCTATTTATTTACTTTTTTAACTTATGGCTAAGATTGATACAATTTCCAAAGAATTATTTTATTTCAAAAGAAAATGGTAATAATGATTGCTGCAAAATTAAGGTATAATACAGCACTGGCCAAACGTTTTGCAACAACACTATATAAATTATATAGTTTCAGATATTTTTTAGGCTGCACCAACAATAAAACTTGAACTTGAAACTACCCTACAAATATCTTGGACTTTTATTTTATCTACAGCTTTGGCCTAAAGTTTTGCAACTCTATGTAAAACTCTATAGACTCAGATATTTTTAAAACTACTCCAACAAGATGAATTATACTCGAAGATGTCCTACAAAGATCTTAGACTGCTATTGGATCAAACTTTTTTGAATCAAATAAAACTTGTTTTAAAAATAGAAAATAAATAAAAAGTATTGAATTTGACATCAAAATTTAACATATATTATAATTATTTTTTTTGGCTTTGAAACATTTTATTATTTTAAAATGCTCAAGCAAAAATAGTTGTTTTAGTGTTAATAACTTTTGCATGGTGTTGCAAAACTTTTGTCCAGAGCGGTACATTAAAATTTTCTTGTGATGCTATAAAACACTGTACCAAAGAAAACTTAATCATATTGGTTTAAGTATTATCAAATGTTTTGATAATTTCTATATTTGATTTGTTGTCAATGTTTATAATTTTGTTAAAAGACTTTATTTGTTAATCTTCTACTTTAGTAAGAAAGTTAACATTGTCTTTTTCATTTCAGACTTGATTTAATATGGCAAAAAGCTAATTTTTATCAAGCTTTTACATAAACCAAAAAGTTTAAAAAGATGCATAATATTAAATTGTCATTAAGATAAAGAGATAGGTGCTAATTTTTGAAAATTTTATACAAATTATTTTTAAAAAATTCATTGTCTTTTATTTGTATTGTTCTTGTGAGAATATAGATATCTAGGCAAGAATTTTTTACTTTTTGAATGTGGTCTTTATTTCTACAAATGATTTAGGGTATTTTTGCCCTGCTGAATCAGGAAATGGCATCTGTTTATTTCAATCAGGTCAGGTTGTTGTGCTAAGTTGTTTTGAAAAAAATCAGCTCTGGTGACAAAATTAATTCCATTTTATGTGGCATTATCAGCTAATTTTTGTCAACACGTACCATCACTCAGAATTATCAGACCTGAATACTTGTCATTAAAATAATCATTTCCAATGAAAAGAATTATTTGAAACATAAAAAACATGTGTCCAAAGCTCAAAAACTAGACCTGATTGAGCAAAACCAATGTTTTTGGATCCAGTGCACCAGCTCCGTCCTAAATCATCTAAAAAGAATGCAGACAAATTGTTGTTGACTAGTGTTAGTTTTAGATTTTAATTACTAAAAAAGAAAGACATATTTTAAATTCGCATAAAATAGTATAAGAAAGATAAAATCCAATCTGCCTCTGTTATATTTTATTCACCAGTTAAAAACATATAAAGTTCAACAACTTCATTAAAATTAAAATCTTACTATTTTTTAAAACAATTTTTTTATTAACTATTTGTTATTTTTAGAATTTCATCTAAAAGTAAAAACAAAGAACCACAAAATGAAGTCTGCCAAAACTTGAAACCACAACAGATTAAAACATCTTTAAATAATTTTATATTTCTTATTTATTGGTAAAAATTTATGAATAATTTTGACTTTTTTGCAAAAATGAATGTTTAAATATTATATATTGAACACAGTATTTCTTTGCATCATAAAAAAAACACAAATTTTCTAACCAAAACTTATTGAATTCTGTATGAAAAACTGATTTTTGTGGTTTGGGTCATAAGTTCAAAGGACAAACTTCTTTTAAATTAAATGGAAACCTTTGATTAGATTTTCATTCATTAATGTTTGTATGGTAAATTTTTCTGGCATTCTTGGTTTTCATTTTCAAAATGGGATTAACAACAACAACAATGAAAATAAGCAATGGAATTGCAGTTAAGCTCAACAAGATGATACTTAATCAGTAATTGATTTTATCTTGTTAAGACTTTTTCAAATAGCATTTTAAAAATATTGCATATTGCAAGTTCTTTTGTGACAGGTAAATATTTTTTGCTTCCTTTATCATTATTATTATTAAAAACAACAGTGATAATGATATTATAATATTTATAATAAAATAATAGTAATAATAATAATAATAAAATGACTGAATGAGGAGGACTTACACTTATAGTCATTGACTGCAAGGTTGGCAAATATACTGGACTGCTAAAGAATACTTATTGTCACTCTGCCTTTAGGAACCACCACCAGGTGTTGACAGAGAAAGAAAAATATCTGTTAAAGGTGGGTGTGTAAAGTAGATGCAGAAGGTTGAAAACCAAAGCAGATGTTGCACCGTACAATCTTTGGATGGAATGGTGCAGAATATTCTGGAGCTCATGAGAAAACTTGTCACTCTGACTCCAGTAAAAAGCACTGGTTACTGGGTGTGCAATCATTTGGTAATTTGTGCAAGATCTCTAATGATAAGAATAATATTAGTAATAATATTATGGACAAGCAACTTGAAAGAGAAACTTTGTTTTCATTGCCTGTAAAAATGAAAAGCATAAATCTTTGCCTTCCTTCACTGCAATTCATTTGAGTGAACATTTTTTTATCTTTGACATTTCTTGTTAGCTTTTTGATTTATAATGTACCTTTATTGCTTTTGCAATTTTGTAATACTTTTGATAAATGAATAAAAGTATACTTGTCTAGATTTCCAATATTACATTTATGGCCAGGTATAATAGCAATTGACCAATCAGATGCCAGAATTGACATTTTCTTTAGTATTTAAATTGTTGAAATTTCTTCTGACTGTCAATTATTTTTGTGTCTGACTAAAAGGAATAACTCTACTAGCAGACTTCTTTGTGGATTTAATACAAACATTGAACTATTTTCTTACTGGATTAATAGTAATATTTTATTCTTTGGGCAATTTACACACTTTAAACTGATTTTCACAACTAGGAATATCTTTTCATTTATTATAATCTAAAAGTTAAAACATTATTGTCATCTATGAAAATAGCCCTGCACTTCCCATTTGCAAACTCAGTTATTTCAATGTTCTGAATTGTACTTTTTGAAAGAAAATAAATGAATTTTTATGAAGACTTTTTCAATATATGTAGTGATAAAATATTCAGTTTAAACTTCTAACAAGTGTCATTTAAGCTGCAAAAATGTTATGACCAATTATATATATAGTTTTCCTGAGAGCCTTTGTGTTTTTTTAAGTAGAAGAATGGGAAATAATGAACATATAAAAGTGCTCAATACTGTAGAAGAGCTATGACTATATATATATATATATGTATGATAAAAATAAATTAAGAAAAAACGGAAAACATGGACATAAGTTATGAGACGCCATAATATTTTAGTTCCACCTTTGTCAGGGCATAACTCACTGTATTTCATTATATTCAGTAGATGTTATTGTTTTTTTAAATAGGTTTGAAAAAGAGAAAATTAAAAGATAAATATATTTTATGTGAAATAAATAGAGTGAGATTTACTCTGATGAAGGTATAACTGAAACATAATCGTGTTGGCATTACATTTGTCCATATTTTTTGCTTTTTCTTGAATTATTTTTACCATACATTGTTGGAATTTATTTTCCATTTCTTCTAATATATATATATATAAATATATATATATATATATATATTATATTATATAAAAATATGTATATCAGCTAACTAAATTAAAAGAAAAAATAGCACTTTGGCCAATACATCAGAAACACATGGATGCCTAAAATTGTAATTATTGAACAAAAATGTTTAGCAAAATTAAGAAAGAGTTAAAAAAAAAAACAAAAAAAAAAATTTGTGATTTCACTAAATAATAATATTCATGGAAATTACAAATTTTCATATTTTTTTTAAACCTTCACCAACCAAACCAAATCGTTTTAAACAAAGTAAAATGATGCTTGTTAGAAGTATTTTACATATCACATCCATGCACTCGTTCATACTTCCATTTGGAAGAAAGAAAGAAAAGAATTATTAGCAATTATTACTCACCATTTGCTAGCGTTCCAGTAGTTGGTGTAATGGCAGCCGTCGTGATTCCATTGGGGGCTCCTAATGCATTCATTGATTGGACATGTGCAGCCAGGGAAGCAATTGGACTGGCCAAATATGTTCCCTGAGTAGCAGCAGCAGCCATGATTGCAGCCTGTTGCTGCATAAGTTGCTGAAACAAAAACAGCATTTTCTGTATACCTTGCTCAGAAGAAGTTGATAGCACTTTCAGACTTATTTATCAATCTCAGCTTGAGTTCTGTATACCTTACCCAGAAGGCATCTATAGAGCCTTTTCAGTCTTGTTTTTCCATTTCAATAAAACATTTTTTTTATTGTTGTTCACATTTAATTTAAACAAACGAGAGTTGCTTTTTGGAATCTTTGAGATAAGGCTTGATAATTGGTGTATTAAGTTTTTGAACTACTATCCTAGTCTTCTTTACTATTGTTTTTTGTTATGTTTTGGTTCTATGAACCCTGTAGCCTTCTTGAAGTAATCAAACTGAGGAACCTTCTTGTCTTAATGAGGAGCTTTAACAAGGCTTTGTACTTAACCCTTAATTCAATCTACAGTAGTAGACTATTCTCCGTCCCTTAGGAGTAACTGGTCTAAAGCCTTGTAATCATTACCTTTGGGTAGGATTGAAACCTTAATCTATAACCCTCTAGCACAATGGATCATGACATAGGGTTTCTGATTATGAAATGAAAGTTCCCAAGCACAATTACCTGAAGAAGGCCAAAGGGTTTATTGGCTGAAACATCATAAAAATAACAAAAATTAAGATGGGGACAATAGTTGATACACAAATCAGGACTAAAAGTAGATCAGGTGATCAAAAGCTTATTAGATGTAACTCGTAATATTTTTAGTCTAATATCTGTGGAGTATGTTCATTAAGCTTTAAAAAATTTCATTTATACCCAGTGATTAACGCAATGAGCCAATCAGAAACGAAAAAAAGAATTTATTTATGTTGCAATAGTATTAGTCTAATAATTAGTCTTATTTTGACTTGAAAGATTTCATTTATACCCATTGATATAACTATCTTAATGAATATTATTTAATTGCCTTTGAATTTGCTAGGATCATTAATTATTATATCATTTGCATAACTGGATGCCCTGACATTAACTTTTGGATTATAATTTCTATTATTAATACAATTTTTGTCTTGGATTACTACTACAATTACTTTAACAAATTCTTACCTTGGACTATTTTACTCACTTGAAAATGATATTTGCAATTTGGATTATTCTTTTTTTTCCCTAAATTATAAACAGTTTGGCCCTAAATTCAATACAAACTAGAATTTGAACTAATTTTTCCTTTTATACTATAAATTTGTTTTGCTTTTCATCTAAGATCATTTTATTACAAATAAAAATTCCTGCTCAACACTCAATAGAACTTGCATTTTATCTTTTAATATTTCTATTATCTTTTAACTTGTCATTCTCCAATCAGACACATATTTTTGTGTTTGTAGGTGTATAATGCAAGAAAACTGAACCAGATATCAAGAAGTGACTCACCTGTGTACTGACTTGAGTGTATCCCCCATAAGCACCAAACTGTGTAAGAGCAAAAGGATTCAACAAACTGAGGGGACCAGCCATTTGCTGCATCCGGCGCAGTTGTCTTTCCTTTTCTGTATCAGCAAATTTCACAACAAGACTTGATGAGGCACCCTGCAAAAGAAAAGGCATTTGACTCAAGAAATGAAAGTGTCAACTTGCCAAGGTTGTTTCTACTTAAAGACAAAACAAAACAAAGAAAGAATCCAAAGTTCATATCAAGCATTAATATCAAGTAAGAATTTTTTTCCAATTGAATTTTTTGTTTTTTTGGACAGTCTTTCTGAGTTTATAGTATTTTAGGGTATATTTTCTTCATGGTTCTTTCTTTTAGTTTTTTTTTGTATAAGTGGCACAGTAGTTGTTGACAAATATAAAAATTGAAAGAACTATAAAAGATAATGTTTATCTTTATTTTGTTATTGTAATGAATAAGGATAGGACAACAGACAGATTTTGATATTATCTTGCTTTTTAGCATTTAGAGAAAAGCTTGTGTTTTTTTTTTTACAAACATTTTTTGAAATATTGTTAAGTTGTTGGAAGAAGTTAGCATTCATATAAAAGCCTGTTTATTTATTAGGTTTTGAATATTTTCTTTGTGCTGGTAAATTTCATAGTTTCTTACCAAATTATTATTGATTCTGATTTTGCAAACAAGGAGGAATTGTTTAATTTTGACAGAGTTAAGTTTTTCAGTTGATTTTTTTATTAATGATTTAACTTTTTTTGTTATTAAACCAAATTCACTTTTTACTTCATTTTACAAATCATGAGCTAACACTCTTTGAAGATAATTGCACTATCTGTTGCCCTATTTAACATCAGAAAACTATCAACTCTATAAATGACATGTAAAACATATTTTTTTTAATAATTTATAAAATAATATTAATAATAATTATAATATTGTTGAAAGCAATAATGTTAGTAGTGGGGTAGAATTAGATTTGGTTAAACAATTTAGGAAAAATAATATTTTAGTTTATCAAAACAAAAGTTGTAAACAGTAATTAAAAAAGTAGATAAAACTAGTAATCCAAAATGCTGTAAATTATTAATTTTTTTTTACATTTATAAAATTGAAAATATTTTATACTTTGCAAAAAATGAAATGACATTTCAAATGCAAATTGATGCACTATATTTTAAAAAGTTAAAAGAAAAGAAGAGAATCATTATTTATCTTTTAGAATCCTTGAGATGACATATGATAGATTTTACAAGCATTATTTGGACTATTATCCTCATCCTTATTATTCTCTGTCTCACTACATTTTAACCGAATTACCCTTCAGTCTTTTTTAATGATTTAAATTGACCTGAAACTAAAATTCGTAACAAAAATAAATCATCTGTTAAAAGATGAAAAATAAAACCAATGCTAAATTTCAGAAAAAAGATAAATCTAAAAACAATATGAATCAACAATTAAGGTCACTAAAGACAGAAGGGTAATTTGGTTGAAATGTAGTGAGACAGAGAATAATAAAGATGAGGACAATAGTCCGAATAATGCTTGTAGAAAGAATTGTTAGATATTTAAAAAAAATGGATTCTTAATTAGGAATTTAATTAAAAGGAAAATTTTTTATTGAACAATGATTGCTTATTCAAGATTGAAGTAAAGTAAAAAAAAAAACAAAAAAAAAAACAAAAACAAAAGGGTTAGAATTGTAATTTACGAAAAGTCACTAAGACAACAAAGTAATTCAGAAAAGAAAAGGTTGAAATGCACTTAACAACAAAAAAGCAACAGGAGCACAAAAGAAAGAATAACAACTAAAAAACTGCTAGCCTTCTAGGATATAGATATGGTTAAGGGGGGATTTATATGTAAAAGGTAATTCAACTTCGAAAGAAAAGATGTAGAATTAGGGGCGATCAGTGTGCTTCATATTTATGCTTTTCTTTTTATTATTGTTTCTGTTTAATGTATAAAAATATCATTGATTGGAATCGCAAGTGTTCTTATCTCTTAATACACTTCAATGGAATCAAATCTTTTTGTACTAATATTTTGCTATCTTCAATATATTTGGTCATTAAGAATTAAATGTCCAATTCTATTAACCACATTTTTGTAGACCTATAACTTTTACATATTTTTATTTCAAATTATTAATTTTCTATTCTCTAACTATAACTTCTTTACTATACAGATGCAGTTCAGGGCAACTTATAATTTTATGATTTAGATATTTTAAATAAACATCCTTGAATCCATGGATAATTCAAAGATTCATTTTGTTTGCGAATACGAATTGTTGGGAAACAAATGCCTCTAACACAGATAGAAACATTAATGAAGTACTTGGTGAGAATGTGGTGAACAAGCGAACTGTGTGCAAATGGTTTCAAAAATTTTTATCTGGTGATTATAGTCTTGAAAACCAACCCCAAGATAGGCCTGTTAATGACATTGTACATTAACATTTCAGTCCTAAATCGGACATTTCATTCTTAATGACCTAATATGTCATTATTCATTGGAATTGTAAGTGTTCTTATTTTTTGATAAATATCATTATTCAGTGGAATCGTAAATATTCTCAACTTTTAATATATATCATTATTCATTGGAATTGCATGTGTGCTTATCTTTGAACGATATATGTTTTTATTCAATCTTATTTTAGTGTTATTCATATTTACTTTAAACGAAAAAACAACTTTAAAAATATTTCATTTTAAAACTATTTCTGTTTATCTTTTATCCACGTTCATCAAATTTGATGGATTATGTTTAGTTGGAAACCCAGGCAATATTGTTCGTGCCATTTGTCAAATCAAATCCTTTGCAGCAAAAGAAAATGGTTTCAAAACATGTTCATGTCAAGAAAGCAATAGAAACAGAATCGAGTACACAGAATCAGAAAACAAATATTGGGAGAAAAGAAAAAGAATTCTAAAGGCTGTATAATGCATGTATCATTCAGCCTTATAACTTAATCTTTTATCACAATATTGAATGATGCTTCAGAAGAACTACTTTTTATCATCAACAATATTGTTAGTTGGAGCTTTGTTAGTCGATTCAATATCATCATTTTCATGCAAGTTTGTGGATGAAATTCCCAAAAATATACATACCTTTTTTGGGTTTTTTTTTTGCTTATTTAATTTAGGGTCAGTTTAAAGAAAATATTTTAAAATCTAACCAAAAGAAACAACAAAAAAAAAATCAGATTGTCCGACTCATTCATTCACAAATATGGAACCCTTTAATTTCATTCAGAGAAACAATCAAATCCTCCTTCCCCCCTTTTTTTTGTTAAGACCTATAGACAATACCAAAAAAGAATGGAAATCCATTAAAGTAAATTTTTAGTGGGGGGGGGTGGCTGACTAAAATTTTTACTGCTTTTAGGAAAAGAAAATCTAGATTAAAAAACAACTAATAATTGCTTTAAGAGCTGCAAATTGAAATTAAAGTCTATTTATAATGATAATATTTACTTTCAGAAGTTGAATTGCAAAAGTAATATTTTTGTTAATCTCTTCTTACACAACTAAAGGCAAGGGATTTAATAAGAACTCTGTTGCCTCAAAATGCTGACTTCGACACCCATTTGTTTTCTTACAAAATCAAACCTATTTTACAATCTAAATGCATTTGTCTAAATCAAATTTTATGCATTGAGTTTTTGAACTGTTGTTCGCATCTTTATTGTTCTGTTCACCATATTTTGGACATTGAATTCTTCAGGTTTCTTCAGCAAACAGAACTTGGGAAGTTTCATGTGCTCATCCCTCACCCCCAAAATATAAACTTAATATACACATTATCAAGGATTGCTAAAAAAATTTAATTTCATTAATATTATCTAAACAAGGTTTAGTAAATTTTAACGATTAAGACAATCTAAATGCACTCCTTTCTAATGTTTATTTTTAGGGGCATTTTAGTCTGGTTTGAACAAATATCACATTTAAAATTCGTTCTTACAAATAGTTTTCATAGTATTAAGAATTCTAATATCCCTTTTTACCATGGTTTTCAATGGCGGCCATTTTAGTTGTTTAGATTTGGTTCTTTGGACAAAGAAGGAAGTTTAAAAATGAAATTTAAAACAGATTTCTGTAATTTTTCCCCGTCTAAACTGAAAACAACCAAAATGGCAGCCATTGAAAACCATTAGAAACAGATAGTTACTAAAAGTCTTAATACAGAGAAAACTATTAATCAGCAATAATTTTAAATATAATATTTGTTCAAACCAGACTCGAGTACCTCTAAAAATCAATATGAGAAAGTTGTGTTTAGTTTCTCCTAATCATTAAGTTAACCCAAGATTTTTACTGAAAAGTTTTTTGTGTTATCTACTTTCCCTTTCCAAAACTATGGAGCATATATACACCATAGAGTTGTTGTTGAATAAGAAGTGTTTCTAAGCCAATTCTATCAACTGATAGAGGATATTCAATAGGCCTGTTAATGCTTTGTACATTATCTCATGTGACCACTATTCACTAACATTTGAGAATGCAGAAGAATTAAGAAGGATTAGCATTGGAGCCAGAACCGCAGTTAAGCTGAACACAGTCTAATATGTGGATTAGGAATAAATAATGAGCTAGCTAACTGGATTCGAACATTACAAGCAGTTATAACTCAGTGGATATTATTTTGGGGAAGGGAAGAAGACTTTTCACTTTCAGCATTGTTTTTTTCCCTAGAAATTGAGAATTTATTTAAAGAATGTTTTCTGTTTCGAACAAAAGTGATAGATATTATTCTGTGAAATTCTTGTTAGGGTCAGTAGGCATGCATTCATTTCTGTTAGGTTAGGTTGCAAAGAGAAATTTCTAACAACTAAACAATTACCAAAAAAAGAAAGAAGGAAGAAGTAGGAAGAAGGAAGGAAAGAAGGGGGGTGAAGAAGAAGAGGGAGGAGGAGTAGGAGAAAAAGAAGAGGGAGGAGATAAAAAAAGATAGGGAGAAGGAGAAAAAGGAGATGAAGAGAGGGTGGGAGAAGGAGGAGAAGAAAAGGAAGAGGGAGAAGGAGATAAAAAAAGAAGCAGATGGGGGAGGAGGAAGGAGAAAGAGAAGGAAGAGAGGAGGAAAAAGGAAAAAGAGCAAATGAAAAAAATGAATGCTCATGCTTTTTGATTCTGTGTAAAGGGTGGGGCAAAATGAGCCAACTGATTTGCTTTGCAAAAGTGTCAGACCATTTTGCCCCGGCCTCTACAACAAGACATTTGAGTCAAATGGTCTTCCAAAATAAAACAGACTTTCCTTTCTTGCTCACTTCTACACAAACCAACCAGATTTTTTTAAAATAAACACAAAACTAGTTTTAATTTTTGCAGAAAAGATAAATTCTTTTCTACTCAGGATTTCACCCAAAAAAATTCTATTTTGGTTTTTGATTTTTAGCTTAAAGTCTAATATTAAAAAGTAAAATTGCTGCAGCTTTAAATTAAAGTTAATGCTTTTCTTTATACTAAATTTATTACTAATTCTTTTTCTATACTAAATTCATTACTAACTCTTTTTCTATACTAAATTCATTACTAACTCTTTTTCTAATAATATATATATATATATTCTTTTTCTTTTAATATAATAAATTCATTTCTTATTCTTTTTCTATACTAAATTCTTTACTAATGCTTTTTTTCTATACTAAATTCTTTACTAATGCTTTTTTTCTATACTAAATTCATTACTAATACTTTTTTCTATACTAAATTCTTTACTAATGCTTTTTTATATACTAAATTCATTACTAATGCTTTTTTTCTCTAGTAAATTAATTTCTTATGCTTTTTTCTATACTAAATTCATTACTAATGCTTTTTCTATACTAAATTCTTTACTAATGCTTTTTTCTCTAGTAAATTAATTTCTTATGCTTTTTTCTAAAGAAGTTAAGGATGCCTATTGTATAGAGAAGTAGTACTGTATATATGCAAATTTTAGTGGTCTGAATCGGTTTTTTAAAAAAGATATTGTAGTTTCATTTTCTGAAGAGTTACAGGATGTAGAGTCTCATACAACAACGATGATCAAATTTTTATTCATAAGGTGTATTGAAATATATGGTCAGTTTAATTTAATAGAAAATTAATTAAGCAAAATATGTTTTGAAGAATTTTTCTTTAGGAATAAAATCTGCCTTAATCAGCTGGAAATACATTGTCTACTTCCTGGATTGATAATAATAATGATAATAATAATAAAATTATCAGATTGTTCCAAAAGTCTCTAAACATTTTAAAACTTCTCTTGCCAACTAATATCTAAAACAACAAAAAAATATTTTCCTAATATAAAGACCATCATTTTCCAAGACTTTTCTGCCATTGATCTGCAAGCTTTCAGATTTAATAAAAGTACCATTCAGTCGGTTTTGAATCAAAGAAATCTCACACTCCTTGAACTTTTGGTCGACCTAATATTAGAATGTATAGTTGAATCTATAGTTAGTGATTTAACTTGCCATTAAAGATCCTATTAGTTAATTTTTTCCAAAACTCTTCAATTCTATTTTGGAAAATAAGATTTAATTTTTAAAATTGACTAAAAAAGATTAAAAAAAAATAATTGGAAATTATTAAAATAAGGGTTGGAAAGTTGAAAATTAAAAAAAAAGATTTAATTTTTGATGATTGAGAAAAAGTTACAAAAAAGAAAAAAAAGAGAATATTATTTTGAAGTATTTTTTGTTTTTGTTCTGCTGTTGTTTTTTTTTTGTTATTTTTATGTGGCTAGAGACAATAGTAGCAGCAGCAGTGTTGGCAGCAGCAGCAACGGCAATAATGAAAAGTGTTATGAAGAGACAGGGACATCTCTGGCTAAGTGGAATCTGAGGAGATATCCAAACATTAATGATGATGATGATGACGACGATGACAAGACCAAAAAAAAAAAAATGTTCGTTTTTTTTTCCACCTGACAACAGAGAGAATACACCACACCCATTTTACCACAAATGTACAAATACACCACTGTAGCCATAACAAATGCGTCACAATGCCCACTGACAGCCACAATTATTAGAGCAATAAAACCAGACAAGCCCAGACAATGACCAATGGAGCTCGATTACCCCACCTTCACCCAGAAAGGAAAAAAAAAAAAAACAAAAACACAGGGTATGCAACTGTAACATGCAAGAATATTGTGAGTTTTGAGCCTCTGACCACATATCATAAGGTTCTTGTCTAAGAAATTTTTTAAAAGCTTTGTTATGCTCTGATTAGGAATTGAACCAACATCTAGATTTTTTATTTTTATTTAATAATTAAAAAAAAAATTACCAAGATGATGACAAAAGTCCGCAATAAAATTGATACCTAGACATCTGTGACATTACTGAGAATAGTTATCTCCCAATGGAAATTTCAATAATAATTGTTTTTTTTTAATAATGTATTCATTTAAAAAAAAACTTACACAATATTAAGTCTTTTTAACAACTTTACTTTTTTTAAAGTACAGTGGAACATCGGTTATCAAATGTCACGGTTCTTGTACAAAACCGTATTTGAACAAAAAAAAACAACAATAAAAAAACAAGACATTTTTGCATCAGTTTTGGAATGAAATTTGGATTTCATACTGATTCCAGATGAAAACGTTTAAAATATGTGATAAGAGACAATAGGTTAAATGGATTAAGATTTTGAAAAAAATTGCTTCAAATGGATTAGGTTTGTAAACCGAGGTACCACTGTATAAAATTAAATAGAAAAAGCAAAAATTTGAAAACAAACTCTAATATTGGAAATCATGAAAATCTTTCAATGATTTGCATAGTAAAAAGTGATAAAATAAATGGAGGTAATTTTTCTTTTCTAATTAATGTTTGTGATGATGATTGTTATTTGTGACAAGTATGTAACAAATTAATATTTAGATATTTATCCCTAATGAAAAAGCATTTCTTTAACTTTTAAATACCAAACAAACATTTTTAATTTTTAAAATTCAAAGTTTTATTGATAAACGATAAAGAAAGTTAAAAGAGTGTAGGATGATTATAAAATGTAGTTCTTCTGAAGCACCATTCATTCTTTTGATAAAAGATAAAGAAAATTTAAAAATACATCGTTGGAATCAATTGTTTTTATAGAAATATTAAATTACTTTTGATAAATATCATTATTCATCTGGACTATTGTTTTGTAAGGACTGTACATAATCTTAGAGTTTTTCTTTTTCTATGCTTATTGTTTATGCCTATGTGGTAGAGATGGTGGCACATGTGAGGTGTAGATAACCAGAGTTTAAACTTAAGTAATTTCCTATCTTTTCAAGTTAGTACAATGAAATTTTAGCATTCATTCAGTACAACTCTAGGATTTACTGGATTAACTTTCTGTTCATTTTTAGGGAGACAACTCTTGGATTCAATTGATTAACTTTATGTTCAGTTTCAGGTAACAACTGTAGGATTAATTGGATTAACTTTCTTTTCATTTTCAGATTGAAAACTATGGTTTAATAGGTAGACAACCCTAGGTTTTAATGGATTGATTTTATGTTGATTTTCAGAGAGTTAAAGATATACAAAACAGGATCAACAGCCTTTGCAGAATTAAATGAGTGCATCAGAGGTGCCTTTGCTGAGATAATGCCCTAAACACATGAGAAAACCCTTTGTGTACTTTGAATATAATTAGTGTTTGATCAAAAATGATGAATAGGTCATGTTGAGGTGCATAACAAAAATTAAACTTAAAATATAATCCAAAAATCTACAATTATTACTCAATGGTAAAGTTTCAATAAAATCTTTTGATAAGAAAAAAGAATAATTGAAATGTTAAATCCATTCGGTTAGATGCACCACCCTGTATATTTTCAGCTTTGCATACTTGTGCTCTTTCCAAAACATTATTCAATTTAATTCTTAAAAATATATAAGCATAAAGAAATATTCTAAAGAATCAGTTCAGAATTGAATTTTTAATTCAGTTAATAAAAATTCCATTATTCAATTTAATTCTTAAAAATATATGCATTATTAAGTTTTGTAGCTAACATCCTGAAGATTACTAATGACTTACTAAATTAGAATAATTAAATACAGATTTGTAGCATTCATTTTTTTTATTTCTTTTCTTGAATCAACAAAAACTAAGATACAGTTTCATCCTTCTAAGCATGATGATAAGAGTTTTTTTTAGTATACTGGAAGTATTGCCCAGCTTTGCCTAGGCACCAGACACTTGCCACTAAGGGGATTAAGGAAACTTATCATTACGAAAGTAGTTTGTAAATTTATTTCTACTGCTTTTTTTATACTTAATTCATTTCTGAAGCGTTTCTATATCTAAGAAGCTTATTATATAGAAAGGCAGTACCATACATTTGCAAATCTTAGAGGTCTGAATAATAATTTTTTTTAAAATAAGTATTTTTTGTTTCATTTCCTGAAGAGTATAAACAGAATTTAAAAAAAATAACTATTGTTGTTTCATTTTCTGAAGAGCTGCAGGATGTAGGGTCTCCTACAACCATGACAATCTCATTTTCTTAAATTTAATATATAGTTAATTAAGAAATTAAAAAAATATCTCTTGTGTTGATAGGAGTTTAGAATGTGGACAGTTCCTGCTTAGGGCATAACAGAGCAATTGCACCAGTCATAATATGTGTGAGCAGTGTAACATTCCTCCCAGTCCCCCTTCCCACTAACCATTATCCCCCCCCCAACCAGTTTTTTTTTAAAGAGTTAGTATATGGCAATGTTCAAAATAGTGCCTAGTACTTGAGTACTCTCTACCTGTTGGGCTAATTCTGCCACTTCAAAACGCAGCATCTCCTGGAACAGAAAAAGAGAAAGTAAAACAAAAGGGGGTTAGGATACACCGGCACCCCTCCACTAGAAGTTGGGGGGGTGATGGGCTGTGGAGTTGGTGGCAGCTTCAGCGGTGGTTGCAGCGTAGGCTCAGGAGACATCGGCTGTATCTATGTTATTGTTTCACACGAAAAAAGGATTGCAGGTAGGTTTCTTTGATTTTTGTTTTTTCTTTTCCTTTTTTTTTTTCAAAAAAACATTAAGAACCTTATCTGGGCACTGATTGCAGCTATCAGTGTGCATGACCCTTAATTTGGAGCTGGTACTGTGCATGTTTGTCTTGTGACAAGGTATCAGCAGCAGAAAACAAAAGAAAAAAAGGAGTTAGGACTATGAATTAAAACCCTTAAAACTTCTTGCCACTTTCGGTTGAAGAAAACAATGTTTTCACCATGGATGCTTGACCAGTGAAGGTGGAGCAGTAGTAAAAGCTTTGACTCTGGAATCATAGTACACAAGTTCATATCCCAGTCAAAACCATTACATATGAGGCTCATTAAATTGGGAGAGTAACTTATCTAAGTTTAAGGATAACACTGATTCCAAAAGCTTAGGTGGAGGAACCTGTCAACTCAAAGAGAGTAGCTCATCTAGGTAAAGCACAACACTGAGTCCAGGGATATAATGATCACGTAAAACAGGCCTTGTGCCTAACTTGGGTTTGTGCCTGACCAAGTAGATATATTCACTGTAACTGCATGTTCGCTTTGAATAAAAAATTTACGATTCAGAATGATACAGATGTTATACAGTGTGTCCGAAAAGTTGCTGTGGAGTAGAAAATAATGTTTTCATGCCAATGGAGGACATTTCCTTTAAGATAAGCTGTGATACTGTAAATAAATAAAACCTTTTCATTTGTCAAAATTGTATTGTCTAAATGTTTTATGATAAAATTTACAGTCTATTAGTTTATTTCAATTTTTTTTGAACTTTTTGGACAGCCTGTATATTTTATTGACAACTAGTTAACAATTCTTTAATACCATAGCACCAAACACTGAAAACATTGGTTTATTCATCCTAAACCTGAAAAGTTTTAAAGGTTTTTAGCTCACAGTCCTTTTTTTGGCTGCTGCCTCAGCTAAGTATCAGCTACAAATTAAGGGTCATGCGTGCTGACAGTTTCACTGATATTGCATCTGTAGGTAGACTGCAAGATGCAATGATGGTAATTTTGGTAAGAACTCGAAGGACAAGAATTATTAACAAGAGAATGATAGGATGTACAAAAGTAGGTGACCTGATACTACTAAATACATTATCACTGTATGTAATAATAATAATAATAATAATAATAGAAATAAAAAATATTTTCACACATAAATCATTCTTGCCATGCACACACGCGCACACAAACCAAAGGACATAGATACATTTATACCACAGGAAAATGAATATATACAGGGTGTCCAAAAACTTAACTATGCACTATGGCATTAAGACATTATTTTCTATTGCACAGGAACTTTTTGGACACCCTGTAGTTCCTTCCATCGTTTCGTTTAGAAAAAAATAAGAACAAATAGTTTTTTTTTGAGGTCTTTTTTTTTCTTACATGAAGCTTTAAAAGTTATATTGTTTTGAGCATCAAAAAACTGCCTTTGTCTTTATTAATTAAAAAAAATTTTTTTCTGATGCGTGTTTTGCTTTGAATTATGATCTTAAGAAAAGTTTCATTTTAGAGCAGGGGTCTCCATAGTATGACCCTCGGGCCAGATTCAAGACCTTGTTAGGTCTTGAATATGGCCTGCAGAGTTCATATGGAAAAAGCAAAAAATATTAAGAATGGAAAAGTGTGAAAATAATGTTTTGGCTTTTCTAATCCTAACAAATAATAATAAGAGTTGAAAGGATTTTTAAGTTCATTTTTTTAACTAAAAATTCTACACTGATTTAGACTTAGAAAATAAATGGCCTGTTTCATCTGTTTTATGCATTCACTGCTTTTAGGTCAATTTCTTTTTTTTTAAATTTTGATGTAGCACTAAAAAATCAGCAATAATCCCCCTACTGTTTGTAAACTTAAGAGACTCCTGTTTTATAGGAACAGTGAAAAAAAACAAAACATTACAAGGTTTTGATAAAGGTTTTTCATGAGATAATAATGTTTATCACTTGAATATTTATACTTAGTCACACATAAAATAGTTCTTAATAATAAATCAGGATATTGTAGAACAACTTAAAATCTCCCTTTTATTGATAGGAATTTATTTAAAAAGATAATTTTCAGATTGGAAAATAGTCATTAGGAATTGTTTTAAGTTGTTTTTGTTGATTCGAAAAATAGAGTCATTTGGAACGTTAGACAAATTTACCTTCATTTAAAAGAAATTAAAACTACTTCATTGAAATATAATAAACCATAGCTTAGCAGACCAGTAGTGGGCTTGTTTAGTTTGAAAATTAAACTCATAATCAGAAATAATAATAATGATAATAATAAAAATTAGTAGGAAAATATGAAAGATAATTTAATCAGTGAATTTAAAGAAATATGAAATTATTTTTACCTAAAAAAATTTGAATAAATTTGTTTTATTAAAGTGAAATAATACATAATAACTAGTGAAAACCAAGTCCACTGATCCCAGGTTTAAGAGCTGGATATGGTAGGATGTAAACCCGAATAGAAGTGGAACCATTCAGTTGGTTTGGAGCAGACTCTGCTGAAATATCACAAGGAGACTTGTTGTCACTCAGACCCCACTAAAAAAACCTCCCCATCACGAATAGAATGAAATGTTGCGTGTGACCATTGTGAGAATTCATAATAAATTGTGTGTGTCTGCATACACTTTTTTGTTTGTATGCATTTATTTGAGATACTTTGTGTGTGTGTGTGTGTGTGGAAGGAATATTATTCTCCTTTTTTGAGAAATCTTACAAAATAAAAAATATTAAGTGATTAAACAAGTGGTTCTCAACCCTTATCTACTCATATACCCCATTTCCATTTTTTTTTCTTGGTAGACCCTTTTATACCATTTGGACATTAAAAAGAATTTTGTTTTTTACAAAGATAAATTTTAATTCTAAGGTTTTAATTATGGTATTTGGGGTCAAGCTTTGTTTTTAAATGATAATTAATTTGATACAAATAAAGTATTCTGCAACAAAAATATTACTAATTATGATTTGAATATATAAAATGATAATGATAACATTTAGAACTTTTTGATTTACACTTGTTTTACTATTACTAAGGCAAATGGCAAAACTCAATGTGAGTGATAATAGAGCAACAAAAATGATTGAAAACAACAAAAAAGGTGAAAAAATTTTTATATTTATAATTCATAATAAATATCCATATAAAGAAATTTTTCTTTCAGTAGGCGAGATTTTTGAATAATGAAAAATAAATTCTCACAATTTAAAATATAAATAGATAAAAAATAAAGGAAAACATCAAATATATAGAAAAAAATGTCTTAAAAATATTTTTCCATATTATGTTGTTTATTTTACATTATATCTCTTTATCTAATATATATATATATATATATATATATATAATTGTAAATAATATTTCTGATTCAAAACCTTTTATGAAATCTTTTAAAACCTTTTCTTTGTGTGTCATAGAAGATTTTAGAGAATTTGACAAAGGAATTTTAAATCTAAAACATCTATGATAATATAAAAAGTGTTCAATTGTCTAATCCTATATTTGGTTTAGAAGACATTTTGATATCAGTGTGTAATAAACCTCTATTCAGAGAAGTTCTTATTGTGCTGGCCAGAAAGTTTGTTCAACTTTTTCAATGTCTTCTTTTAGGCCTACTAAATATCATTTTTGATTCCTATTCTTCATATCCTGTATTTGGTGTAGCAGTCATTTTCATGTCAGTGTTTAATAAGCCTCCATTCAGAGGAGTTGTTTAGATTTCAGGCCTATAAATGGAAGATCAAGTAGAATACTACCAAGTTCTGATACTTTTTTACTATGGAAAAGTAAAAAAAAAAATTACAGAAACCTGCAGAAAGGTATGAGACTATGTGAACGGGGAGAATTTTGTTAGAAAATAGATGAGCCAGAAATGAATTGCTTAATTCTGAAATGGAAATTTTTCTGTGAGAAATGCTTGTTGTTCTGGTCAACCAAATATGATTGACAATGACCAAATAAAAGCTGTAGATGAACAAGATTGCCATTTGATAACCAGACAAATCATAGACGTTTTTAAGGTGTCCAAAATGGGCATGAAAATGAATTGCAATAAATATTCACTTTATATGTATGTATGTATGTGTGTGGGTGTGTTTTTATAATCAATTTATTCTCACCTATTACAGGATTCTTCAAGCAAACTACAGCTTATTTTCCTCCTAAGAAGGA
>JAUZSX010000021.1:0-18940 GCA_034780655.1 Idiosepius hallami | reverse complement strand
AAACAGAGAGAATTGTGAATTTTTCCAAGCAAACATAAGTACAAACACGATAGAGTTTTATAATAATAATAGATTTTTCATTCTAATAATTTTTTTTCTAAAAGTAAAACAATTTTTGAAATTCGAAAATTATTGTCTCTAGACAGAAAACTGGCAAAGTACTTTGGTATCTCTACCAAACTACTTTGCCAATTTTCCGTCTCGTCGCCAGAACACCAGAATACCATTCGCTGAAGTATTTTGTTTTAGGTGATCGTGGCTGCGTGACTGCCACGCACACACAAGTGGCCCACAATCCTTTTACTGCGGCTTAAAACAGACGAGTCAGGCAGCTTCTCTAAAGTTGGTTAAACCAGGTTGCCGGGTTCTTAGTTTCTTAAGTCCCGTCTTGTCACCTGCCCGACAGGCACTGCCCTCTTCCGTTGGAGCTGGGAAGCTCCGCCGTTGGGGCCTTGTTGGTTTGATTTCGAGGTTTTTCCTTCCTCTACCACTAAAGAGGCATATGTGGAGCTAGATGGCTGTTGATCCCATTGAGGGTTATCCGCTCTTTGTAAAGTCTTGTTTTTAATCCTTCTGGGAGACTAGCCACCCTTCTCACCAGGCTTGGCTAAGGGGGAACCAGTTTATTCGCCGGTAAACCGACCATTGTAACAATATATAGGCCGTCGGTAAGAATTGAACCAGCGATGGCTAGGGTGTATAAACAATAGGTCATGCATTTTCTGGCATAATCAACTCGCGTAACCAAAATTCCATGGAAGTCCATAACCGGGAATTGACGTCAGAAATCAGGAAAGAAGTTTATAAAAGAAGAAAGAAGAGGAAGGAGGAAAAAGAGGGAAGATGAGAGGTTTGCAGTGTAGTTGACACACATACACTGAAGCACTGACAGTTCTGCTCTAGCAAGTGACACTGGCAACAAGCCTAACAAGATTAGTATCTCACCCTCTCTTTTACCCACCTGCTAACTGTCATTGAGAGACCAGAAAGAGATAGTGAAACAGTCGTAAACACACAACTTTTGATAAAAACTATAGAAGCAAAAGTAACGTGTTCTCGGTTGTTATTTCAAGGTCTTGTATTTATGTATATGATTTATATATAAGCCCCATAATATAAAACATGATTGAAATTTAATATATAGGAATCGGATTTCTTCCTCAGGTCCAAATAACACATATATTAAATTTCAAGTCACCAGATCGAAAATTGGCAAAATAGTTTTGTAAAGACATTTCCTTTATGCAGACACTCTAAGCCGCTTTTATAGTTATAGCAGTAGTAGATAGTAACCTTTTAAACGCACTGTAATTCCACTCAATAAAATCTTTTCTGTGATAAAATAACTTAGCCTACATAAGTCAGTATGTCGTAATACAAATCAATTGGCCGATCAATAAAAATCGTAACCACCATTAAAGCTTAAACTACAACAAAGATGAAAGCATTAACCCGAAAACTGTAAACTGTGTAAATCCTCAACTATCATCAATAAAGCTTCTTCTCTCTGATTATAAAAGGTAAATGCATAAGTAGAACGCGCATCTAACTGCGCATGCGTAGTGAGACGAACAAAAAAAATGATTACTTTTCTTTTTGTTGGATAACCGAACGACCTTATTTAAAATTTATGTTGTCAGGTGAGATCGCTATATATTAGAAAAATATAATAAAATTCAATAATATAACAGGAATACAAAAAACAAAAAAAAAAAAAAAGCAAAAAACAAAAAAACAACAAAAATACAAAAAAAAACAAAAAAATAACCAATAAGGCAGAACTAAACAAAAAAAAAAACAACAAAAAAAAACAATTTGAAGTATTTCTGAAAATATTGATCAATTTCATAAGATATATTTAGAGAAAAAGAAGTTAAATAAGTTTTTTTTTCAAACTTGTATCTATTTATCTTTCAAATGTATTTTTTTTTTGTGAATATTTTACGGATCAGTACGACGTCGTTTGTGTAGGAAAAGCTAAAATAAGACGAATTACAAGCTTCTAATTTATTATTATTTTTTAAAACTAAAACTAGCAGTATCAATGGCGTACTGAACTCAGAAAGGGCGGAGGAGTCAGTCCGCCCCGGGCGGCACATACCAGGGGCGATATTTTAAGAAGTTGAAAATAGATAATGAAAAAAAATAATACTAAAAAGATCTGAAATTTGAAATATGGTTTTTTACGGTTGTAGTATGTTTAAAGTTATCAAGGTCTTCGCGTAGAACACCTTGGCTCAACAACACCGACAAACAGATCAGTGGTTGATAGGCTGAATGTAAGAAAACTGGCTACATATCTCAAGCAGGCAGCAAGGCTTGTAGTGTATAATTGATAGCCTGATCAAATCTACAGTGAATAATCGCAATGTGCCTATTTACAGGCCTGCGCAAAGTGTCTGTAAGGACCAATACTGTATAGGAAAGTCCTTCAGACACCAGTGATTAATAATAAATGTTTAATGTTATGTAATAGTACTGTTTTTAAAACGATTTATTAATTGTCCCATCTCATCGGCGGTCACTCGTGTTCGAGTATGACTGTCCTTTTTTTAGAGGAAGCATGTGCGTGATATCTTTTAACGTAGGGAAACTGATGCACCTGCAGTCAACACACGCAAAGGATGGCCATGTCCAATGGCATGCATAACTACGACGACTGGAAATATCTTCTGTTGCAGCCTTCTCCGCCTTTAGTGTCGTTGTGTCATTGTAGACATCACCTGCCACATCCGTCGTTAAGATCTTGCACTATTTAACCCATAGCTGGAGGGAAAATTTGGCTTAATAACTTTCCCAAGGGTATTAGTCGACATATTAACGTACAGGGGTGGCTCTAAGTCACTTTATCTAGTTATCAATGGTTTGAAAAAGGAGTTCAGTAATAGTAGTCGGGTAATATTTCTGAGTTAAAACTCCATTTTCAAACCAGTGGCCCTTTTCAGTCTTTGAAAGCACAAAAAAGCCACTGTTTTGAAAAATGGGGTTTTAACCCCGAAATACTACCCGACTACTATTATAAACGCATCATACCACCTAATAAACGCAATTATTGGGCAGCGACGGTGGAGCATTAGTAAAAAGCTCCGGCTCCGGAATTGTATTACGCTAGTTCAAACCCCAGTCAAAACCATTACTTTCACTTCAGCAGCCTCGGGCAGATGGGACTTGTTAACTCAGGAGACCATCTCATCTAGGTAAAGGGTAACACCAAATGTAAAAAGCCCGGGTAAGAGTACGTAAAAATGGCCTTGTGCCAAACATGGGTTGGTGCTCACCAAGTAAATATGATATTTTATTATTATGGGATCTCACACCAATTACCAGGTGCTCTCACGCCCAGCAACAAGTGGTTTGTACTGGGATCAAAGTGACAACAAGTCTCCTCTGATTTCCAGCAACTTCCGCACCATTCCAGTCAAAGACTGTACGGTGCAACACCTCCCTGGGTTTTCACCCTGATGCTTCCAATTCACACACCTGCTAATGCCCTGTGGTAATTCCTGAAGGCAGAGTGACAATAAGTCTTCCCCGACACTCTATTACATCTGGATATCCTGTAGTCAATAACTACAACTCCTCATTCATTAATTATTATTATTATTATTATTATTATTACTATTGGATCTCACACCAATCACCAGGTACCTTCGCACCCAGCAATCAGTGGTTTATGCTGGAGTCAAAGTGATAAGTCTCCTCTGACTTCCAGCAAGCTCTGCACCATTTCAGTCAAGGACTGTCTGGTGCAACATCTCCCCGGGCTTTCACCCTGACGCTTTCACCTCTCACACCTATTACTAACAAACTGCTAACGACCAGTGGTAATTCCCGAAGGCAGAGTGACAGATTGGATCTCACACCAATCATCAGACACCTTAACACCGAGCAACCAGTGGCCTTTACTGGAAGCAGAGTGATAACAAGTCTTCTCTGAGACCCAGCAGATTAGGCACGATTCTGGTCAAAAATTGTATGGAGCAACTCGTGGTTTTACTGGAAACAGACTGACAACAAGTCTCCTATAATTCCCAGCAAGTTCCACGCCATCCTAGTCATAGACTGTATGGTGCAACATATAATTATTATTATTTTCATTATCATTATTATTATTTTTATTATTATTTTCATAATTATTATTATTTTTATTATTATTATTATTATTATTATTATCATTATTGTTATTATCCTTATTATTATTATCATCATCATCATTATTATCATCATCATTATTATCCTTATTATCATTATTATCATCATTATTATTATTACAATCATTATCATTATTATTATTATTATTATTATTATTATCATCATCATCATCATTATTATTATCATCATTATTATCATCATCATCATCATTATTATTATAATCATTATTATCATTATTATCATCATCATCATCATCATTATTATTATAATCATTATTATTATTATCATTATCATCATAATCATCATCATTATTATAATCATCATTATTATCATTATTATTATCATCATCATTATTATCATTATAATCGTCATTGTTATTATTATCATCATCATCATCATCATTATTATCATTATTATCATAATCATCATCATTATTATTATTATTATTATCTTGATATCAAAATTCACTCAACAACCCAAATTATTTTTATTGCCATTTTTATACGATATTTTTTCTTAATCGACTTACGTAGCATTTTTCATTAAATTCTTGTTTTTTATTTTATTTATTTACTTATGTTTTTTTTTAATACCATTTATTTATTTATCTTTTTTTATCTTCTTATCTGTACTCAAAATTTTTCCCCGGCATAAATTTATTGTAGAACAACTCTGTTGCTGATACGGTCTGTACCGATATTTTTTTATTTATTTATATATATATATATTAAACCAAGAGCATATTCTTGAAAAAAGAAATTTCCAAGAAATGAAATAATTTATTCTAAACATTTCCTAGAAAAAAATATATTCTTTTTAAAAATTATATTCCCGCGAAAAAAAATTCTTAAGCATATGATAGAAGAATATTTTCAGCATGTATATAATATAATGCATATTTTAAAAAGAATATATTGGCAAATCCCTAGTTATAATAATATACGTATAAGTCCAATCAATGTTTTTAGTTGTAAAAATCACAAAGTTTAATATCATTTATTGGAATAATAAAATATTTCAAGTCAAATTACTGATTTGAACTTAGTACATTTTATTAAATGATTGAAATATATTTTTGGCACCAAATGCTATAAAATTACTTGACTTTAGTAAATTAGTAACATCGATAATATCTTTTAATATGATTTTTTAAAATATAATCACCTTTGTTTTCTTTACTTTGTCTTTTAAATATATATTTATTCGAACTCAACATTTTGTACTCATTGAAAAATTTAAATATCATAACCAAAAGATGCAGCATGATAAAGTATGGTCAAATTAGAGACACCGATAAGGTCAATAGATAGCCGAAGTTAAGCAACGTGAAGCTTATCCAGTACTAAGATCGGTGACCACTGAGGAAAATCAGTTACTGGATGAGGTTGTATCTGAGAGATTTCTTAGGTAGGTTTTTTCTCGTATGTTCTCAATATGTCTTTTTATTTTCATTGTAGACATTGATGCAAATATTGCAGCATTGAAATATTTTGAATCCGTGTTTTAAAATACCAAAGAGAATGAAATGGATTATGCAATTTTAGTTGAAACTTGGGCTGGGAACAAACAAGAGAAATGAAAAACAATGTCTTTGTAGCTGAAGAATAAGAGTTCAATTTTCAACGACATAACGGAAGAAAGCGATTATCTGTACCAGTCGAAAGCCGTGGAACTAAAAGCCAACCTGCAGCGAAAATACATCTGACGCCTGTTTGGTTAAAACGTTCGCTAGCGTAAGACTTCCGCTGACAAGCAGATTTGATAGATATTCAATCGTTTGAAATAACAAGAGGATCAACTCGAAAAATCTAGAGAAAAGAACGAAATAAATCTGCTTTTTATTTTAAGTTTAGAATACCAGGAGACGCATCACTTGCTCTGAATATTTTCTTTGTTTGTTTTTGGGTTTAACGGCATATCAACTTTTTCAGGTCATTTTAATGCCGAGAACAATTATCCTTGATAAACGTTATTTTCTTAGACACATAGTTTTTTCAATAACACAAGTTGAACTATTTAATCCATAGCAGGAGGGAAGATAGGGATTTATAACTTTCTCAATGGTATGAGTAGACATGTCAACCTAAACAGAACAACTTGAAATCCAACCCATGTACTATGGTTCCAATGTCCGTTTGCCTATCCACCTGGCCACGTTGACGTTGCTCTGAATATGGACTGAGAATATCTTGGTTCGAAAATTTAGTTCCACTGTTGGCTTGTTACAGTATATAACCCTCAAGAAAAGTATTAACCCCTTAAATCCTTTGGATCCTAACTTATTAAAATTACCAAGTAGTCAGTCAGAGGCGTTATAATAGAGAAAAATATTATAGCCAAAATATTGATGTGTATTATTATGCCTTATGTCCTCAGGCATGTCCCCGCTGTGAGATCGTGTTACGCGAGTTCAAATCCCAGTCAAAACCATTACATTTACTTTAGCAGCCTCGGGCAGATGGGGCTCGTTAGCTCAGGAGAGCAGTTCTTCTAGGTGAAGGGTAACACCGAATATATAAAGCCCGGGTAAGAGCACGTAAAAATGGTCTTGTGCCAAACTTGGGGGTGCTCACCAAGTAAATATCATATTAGGGTTGAAATGTCAGTGCGTCATTTTTGGCTCTGGTTTCTAAGGCTGTTTTATCGACCCTTTAGGTTGGAAAGGGTTAAATAAATTGAAAGATTCAGTATTGATCAAATTTCTGGCATTAACTATTCAATTAAAAAAAAATTTTTTTAAAAAGAAATAAAACCCAGCTGTAATCATTGATGAGATATTTTTGAAAACCTAATTTTTAAAAAAATTTTATTTTGCAAAGAAAATGATTAGGATTGCCTTAAAAAGCCACCATGCTTTGTTGTACTTTCTGTTTAAATGGATGATGATACTTATCTATTGTGTGTAGATAGAGCCAAGTGACCTCCTCACCTTTGTTTGGGCTTATCCTTCATCATCCACAACTACCTGAAATATTAAGTGTGTCTCTTGTTGCTTAAGACCCAATCCTTAAAGTTTGCCCCTCAAGTGAACTGGTTGGGCTTTTAAAAGAGGCTTTTGTAGTCAACATTAGCTTACTTTTTCTTTTACTATTTGGGTCTCTCTCTCCCTATCTGACTGTCTGTGTCTCCCTCTCTCTCTATCCTCTTTCATTCTCTCTCTTTATCTCTCCTTCTCTTCCTGTCTCTCTGAGTGTGTGTGTCTCTTTTTCCTTGTCTTTTCTCTGTTTATGTCTCTCTTGGTGTGTCTATCTATGAGTGTCTCTCTCTTCTCTTTCTCTCTCTGTCTCTCTGAGCATGTCTCTCTTTCTTCATATCCGAGTCTCTCTCTCTCTCTCTCTTTTGTAGCATTTTATTAATTTTTAAGAAAAAATCTTAGGAAAACACAAATCCTGACTTTGTTCTTTGTTTGGGTCCCTCTCTTTCTCTCTATCTTTTTTTTTTATGTGTGTGTGTGTGTGTGTGTGAATGAGTGAGTGAGTGAGTGAGAGAGTAGGACTGTGTTCATATGCTTGTATTATGTATGTAGGCTTGGGTTCATATGTTTGCGTTGTATGTTTATAAGACTGTGTGTATGTCCAAGTTTGTGTGTGTATCTTTATTTGTGTATGTGTGTGGATGAGTTTGTATGTGCACTCATGTGTGTAGAGCTAAAAGCTTATACTCCTCCACCCCCCTTTCTTTCTTTCTTTATCTTTCTTTCTTCCTTCTATCTAATTCTGCAAGCTATTTCCTCCGCAGAGCATGACTGATTGCTGGAAGAGAAACAGCTCCCCAAAACCCCTTGACAAAACCCTTCAATATGGGGGGTGGGGGTCGGCGGTGTGTGTGTGTGTGTGTGGGGGTCCATCTATGCAGAAGAATTGGGTTTCGAGATGAAGATAATTAAAAAGAAGGAGCGTTTTAGTAAAATTTCTTCCTATTACAGAAGCAGCCCCCCACACACACTGTACATATATACACACACACACTCACACACACACACAAAACACCCAGAAAACAGAACACACACACACACACACATAAAAAGTGTATACAAGCACATACACCCACACATACAGACTGGAAATACACACAAACACACACACACAGATGCATTCACACACACACACACACAAATGGATGCACGCACACACACACATGCATGCACACACACACACGGATTCATGCACACACATGAAGCGTCATTAACTTTTAAAACCTACTCCCAAGTTCTTTACTTGTATTTTGATACTGTGTGAAAAAATTCTTAAAAAAAACCCCAAAAAACTGTGAAAATAATTGTTTAGAAATAATCCTCTGAAAGTAATTCTTTAAAAATAAGTCTGCGATAATAATTCCTTATAAAAATAAATCTTTGAAAAATAATTTTCTGAAAAAAATTCTAATTAACAAAGAAGAATTTAGAATTTAGTTTTCACAGTAAATTTCAGAATCCATTCACTACCAGAACAAAATTAGTTTTTTTTTTCCACATTTTTTGGGGAAAAATTAGAAAAATCTTTTTTTTTAGAATTTAATTAGAAATAACAAAGATAATATTTTGTTTTCTGTAATGATTTTGCTTTAGTTAATCATCAGTTTTAAGATTTTAATGAATTTTTCTCACTCTCTAGATATTCATCATGATATATATCTCTAACTATCTATCTCCATCTATTCATCTCTCTCCCTCTATCTCCATTCACATATCATTCCATCACTCTCAAGATATTCATCTCTCCATCTCTCCGTTTATCTACTATCAAAACTACTTTGCAAATTTTTGGTCTAGAGATTTGAAATTTGATATGAGAGAAATTTAGACTTGAGGAATAAATTGATTGGATGACGATGATGATGATGATGTGGCTGGTAATTCCTGTTGGAAAAATAGTTGCTCTAAGGGATCAAACTTGAAAAATTAGATCCTTTAAGGCCTTTAACATCCTTTGTGTAGTGTGTCATCAGGGTATCAATAAAATCGTGGTTTTTTAAAATAAATTTTGACTTTTACAAAATTATGGCGGGTTTTTTAGAAAGAAAAAATCTTGGCCTAACAAAAGACACAGATGAAAATGAGCTCAAAAGGAGCATCAAAGCAACCTCTCACAAGGCCCAATAATAAAATTTAATGAAAGCTTGATCTTCTCATAGTTTAACCCGTGACAACGGATTAACACCCTAGATTGTCTCTTTAGAGAATTTCAAAGATCAAAATATTCTATATATATTTTATCCAAAGACATTCACTATTCTAGAATCGTAGAGAATATCTTAATCCTTTGCCCCTCTCCAAAAAAACAAAAAAACAAACAAACACATAATTGAAAAAAAAAAAATCAACCAAATGGAACTGATCCTAAGTTTTACTAATAAACTCGAGCAAGAGAAAGATAAAGAAAAATAAAAACAAACTGTTTCATTGATTAATTTGATATTCTAATATATATTAAAATAATATAGTGGTTGTAAGGAAACAGGGGTAAATGACTCTAAATGGGTTGAATTAAAAATTTGTTTTTTCTAATTTCTTAATATAAGAAAGAATAATATTTTCATTGTGTGCCATTCTTATACCAGAAAGAATAACATTATTTTTCATTGTGTGCCATTCTTATGCTAGAAAGGATAAACATTTTTCCCCATTAATAATTGATTCAACAAAATATTTTGTTGTTATTGTATGAATTTGAAAATAAATGATGGTTAAAAACAGTTTTGCTTGTGTGCCATGCAATGCTAAAAAGAGTGTTTTATTTCTGGTTATAAATGTGATTCCTATGTTTTTTTCTTGTGTGCTATTTCCATGCCAAAACAACAGACTTTTATTTCCTTTAATACAAGATAAAATTAACAAGTAAACATTTTCCCAATATACAAGATTTTTTGTTTATTTATTATCCATGAATTCTATAAGTAAATTGATTTGCCCACCAGAGTACTTCCTTCCACGTGTGATGGGTAAATTCATTTTACCACAAACTCTATTGGAGTACCAACAACCTAAGAAGTTACCCGACCCCTGATATAATAAATATAATATGAAATGTATTAAGTCATATATTTATTAACTACCCCCTGTTGCCAAGGTTTCATTATCTTTCCTAGAAATTTTGCCAATAAACAATAACAAATTTAAAGTTGGGTGGGCTAAAATGATCCAACACATTTGTAGGATTAATAAAAGCAAATTAGAATGAATTATAACAAAAATGTTTCTATTTCCTAAATCTACATAAGATACCATTTCTTTTTAAAGGTATATTTTTATTTAATAGAAAAAGGTCCAAAACAATCTGAAACATTTTTATGTTTAATAAAAGTAAATTAAAAACCAATAACTTATGAACTTAAAAGAGAAAAAGAAAAACCCCAAAGCAACTTTTAGTCTTTACTAGATTTTCTGCTCAAAAGTTAAAACCACAGAAAAAGCTTTAATTGACTCTGTTTTATTATTAATGAGAATGCTGTATTGAAATAAGGATTCTCTCTTTTTAGAAGTGCAGTTAGGGTGGAGGGAACAGTGGTAAAAGCTTGAACTCTGGAATCGTATTACATGAGTTCAAATCCCAGTCAATGCCATAATATTCCCTTTCAGCGGTCTTGGGTAGATGAGGTTGGTTAATTTAGGAGAGTAACTTATCTTGGTGTAAGGATAACACTGGTTCCAAAAACCTGGGTGGATGAGACCCGTCAAAAGAGAGTATCTCATCTAGATGAAGGGCAACACTGGTTACAAAAAGTCCTGGGGTGCAATGAGCATGTTAAACTGGCCTTGGGCCTAACTTGGTTTAGTACTGATATTTATGTTTTGTGGTTAAAGGTTTAGAATTAGGTTTTTGGAAAGTTTTGTAGCACCCCCATGTAAATTAAGAAATGAGTCACATTTTTCAGGTGCTATCTTAATTCCTGTCTCTGGCAGATGGGGCTCATTAACTCAGGAGAGTATCTCATCCAGGTGAAGGGCAACACTGATTTAAAAATCTCAAAAAAGGTCTTCCAGGTTGAGGGTTGAGCATAGGACTAGTGACTCTTTTTTGTAAAACAAGAATGTTACGGAAACAGCAAAACAACAAATTTGCTGCCCAACACACCACTGGGTGTAATGGTTGATGGAATCTTAATTAATAGAAAAGTCAACCAAAAAAGACTAATAAAAAATAAATAAACAAAGAGCAAACAAACAACCCTTTACTGATGGAATCTAAAATCTAAAGGAATTCAGATACTTTAAAAATTTGCCTAGCATATCCTCATACTTTTGGAGTTATATGTACGTACACTTACTCACACACACTCTCTCTCTCTTATATATATGGCATGAATAATAAACAATAAATTTTTTGATTTGTCAATTATTTAAAAATAATTGATAAACAAACCCCACTCACTCTTCCAAAAATTAACAAAATCAAAAAAGCTTTTACTTGTCTAAAATGTTTGTTTTGTGTCTCAAAGTTTTGAACAATTATCCCTATCTTTATTGTTATCTTTGGAATATTTCGGCCAATGAAACATTTGAATTTCGGGAAAATTCATGACAATAATCTTAAAATTTAATGCCATTGTGAAGTTACCAATAATAAAGATAAAGAAAATAACCCAAACATTTGAGACACAAATTATCAAGCTAAGGATCCTCCCAAAATAATAAATTGAAATTGTGTCTTTTTCTCCAGTTTTTCCTGAACAAACTCAAACCTTAGTTAAGTGAATTTCTCTAGTTTCCATTGAAGACAAATATGAATCAGTCAAATTCTATTTGGCAAAAAAAAAAAAGAAGAAATTTGGAGATGATGAAAGCCCTTAAGGCCTTACTATGGACATAAACGACTATGTTGTAAAAAAAAAGAAGAAAAATGAAGAGATGAAATTTTTTCTAGTAGAGAAGAGTAAAAGGGAGAGACCTGGTTTTGTATTAGAAGAAAGAAAAAAAGAAAAAAGAATAAAGGAAAAGAAGAAGGAAAACAAAGGAAGGAAAACAAGAAAGAAATTAGGTGTGTGACTGTATTTTAAATTTCAGAAAAAGAAGAAAGGTAGAAAAGAAGTTTAAGATATAGTGTATGTTAAAGTTTAGAAGAAAAAGAACAATGAAAAGAAAATAGGAAGGAAGGAATGGAATAAGTAAAGAAAGAAGGAAGGAGTGCATATTAAAGTACAGAAGGAAGGAAGGAAGGAAGGAAGGAAGTATTGTATGTAAAAGTCCAGCTGCCATTTTTTTTGTAATCAATATAAGTTTTTCTTATAAAACATTTGAATAGGGGATTGGAAACTTTAAGAGAGTTGAGATAATTACTACCAAACCATAATAGTTTATTTAAAAAAGGAAATGTTCTTTTTTGTTAGTTTGTTTATAGGTCATGATTTTCAAAGGGGAAAAAAGTGTGATTATTATTTAAGCTAATTGGATATCTCTCCTTTTAAAAGTGCCCTGTGGCCTTCTAGAATTTCTATTGGTGATGCTGATAAAATTGAATGAACAAAATAAAAAGTCTAAATGTTTATTATTTTCAGTGATTTCTAATTAAAAGTTTCAGAAATCTTGGAAGACAAAGAATGTTTATGCACACGCGTTGTGCAAACGCACATGTGTGTGTATGTGTGTGTGTGTGTGTGTGTGTAATATGACACAAAAACAAATTTAGGAAAAATTTTTTAAGAAAAAAAAAAACTCGTTTTCACAAAGATGAGGAAATTTTTAAAAAGTTAATCCCAATTTTTTTTATTCAATTTTAAGAATTAAATTCATTAATACAAAAACAAAATTAATTGTAATTATTTCTGTTTCTACCTACCTACCTACCTTAGTCTAGTCATATCTATTTATACATCTGATATTTATCTAATTCTGTTCCTATTTATCTATCCATCTCCGTCTATTCCTACCTACGTACCTACCTACTCTATCTACCGCTGTTTTTCTTTTCCATGTTTTCCCCGTAAAAGCATTCATTAAAGCAGATTATTTAGGCCAGAAGTGCAAGAGGAAGAAGGAATGCCAGAAAGAAAATCATCCTTTCTTTTCTTCTCAACTTTTCATTCTTTTCTTTCGTTTCGTTCTTTCCATATTTCAAATAAAGAAGTTGGAGAAAAAAAATCACTATTCGAGGAAATGAAGAGAAGGGAGTTGAAGAAAAAAAAGGCCTTTGAAAAGGAAAAGAGGAAAAGAGAGAGAGAGAGAGAGAGACAGAAGAGAGAGTGTGTATGTGTGTGCAAGTGAGTGAGTGGAACTGTGAATGAGAGATAGATGAATAGAAAGAGAAAGAAAGATGAATAAACATGTACAAAGAAAAGGGACTGAGAGAGAGAGACAGACAGAGTGTGAGTAGAAATAAACAAGAAATAGCATGAGTTGAGAGAGAGAGAGAATTGTAAAAACATAGCTTGTTAGTAAGAGAGGGAGAGAGAGAGAATTGTAAAAAAAGCTTGTTAGTGTGTGTGAGAGAGAGAGAGAGAGAGAGAGAAATTGTTGTTTTGATGCTGGGATGTAAGAGATGAAGAGAGAGAGAGAGAATTGTAAAAACATAGCTTGTTAGTATGTGTGAGAGAGAGAGAGAGAGAGAGAAATAAAAAGAAATTGTTGTTTTGATGCTGGGATGTAAAGGATGAAGAGAGAGAGAGAGAGAGAGAGAGAGAGCATCTAATTATTGATCGGTCGACATCATCCATGGCTGTTGTTGTTGTTGGTAATCGTATGCCCATCTGCACTGACGTCATTCAACTACATTTGCACTAGGGAAGGAGGAGGGGAGGAAAAAGAGATGGTGAGGGAGAGAGAGAGAGAGAGGGAAGAGAGGGCCGGCAGCTGAATGGAGGGTTAGGGTTAGGGTGAGAAATTAAAGGAAGGGAGGGGAAAATAAGCAGAGCAGCATTGGGACTTGGTCGTTGAATGAAGTCACAAAGAGAGAGGGGGAGAGAGAACAAGCAGAGAGAGAGAGAGAGAGATTGGGAAATAAAGAGGGAGAGAATAGATAAAGAGAGGAGGAATAATTAGAGAGAGAGAGACAATAGTTAGAGAGAGAGGGAATAGTAGAGAGAGAGAAATAATAATTAGAGAAAGAGAATAGTTAGGGAGAGAGAGAAAGAGAATATATATACAGAGAAAGAGAATAGAGATAAAGAGAGGGAAAAAGTAGAGAGAATAAGTAGAGAGAAAGAGAGATGGAATAAGTAGAGAGAAAGAGAGAGAGAATAAGTAGAGAGAAAGAGAGAGATAGGGAAATAAAGTGGGAGAGAATAAGAGAGAAAGAATAATTAGAAAGAATAAGTAGAGAGAGAGAGAGAGGGGGAATTAGAAAGAGATAGAAAGAGTGAGAGAAGAGACAAAGAAATTTGTGAGGTGAAGTGGGAGGGTAAGGTTCCAAAGTAATTTCTTCAGCCTACTGCTGGAGGGGGGAGAGAAAGAGGAATGGGGGTGCTTGAGTCGCGGGGGGGGAGCGCATGAAGAAGAAGAAGAATGTTGGGTAAAAATGAAGCAATTTCAATTAGTCATGCTGATTCTGATGATAACAATGATGATGATGATGTCAGGGAATGGATGATGATGATGATGATGTCAGGGAATGGATGATGATGATGATGATGGTAATTCCTGTTAAGAGATTGGAATATGGCAGGGCACGTAGGGAGAGAGAGAGAGAGAGAAAGAATTAGAGAGAGTGAAAGGAAGAGGATTGGGCAATTAGAGAGTCGGACAGAAAGATAGCCAGGGAGAAAAAATATGTTGGGAAAGAGAAATTGAAGAAAATAAGAAAGGAAGGAAATTGAAAAAAAAAAAAAAAGAAAATAAATTTCAAGAAAAATTAAAAAGAAAAGAAAGGAAGGAATTTGAAAGAAAAATTGAAATAAAAAAACCATCAAAAAAAAAAAAAGAAAGAAAAAAAAGGAAGTTATTTAAAGAAAAATAAATTAAAGAAAAAAGGAAGGAAATTTAAAAAAAAACAAAAAAAAACTAAATAAATAAAAAGAGAAAGTGAAAGAGAAATTAAAGCAAAAAGAGAAAGTGAAACAAATTCTTAAAAGAGAAAGTGAAAGAAGAAAGTTTCAAATCTATTTGAGTTTTTCATAAAGGAAAAAAAAAAAGTCAAAACTGGTTTTCAAAGAAAGGAGTTTGTTTCTCTGTAAATTTTAATATGAAAACTAATCATGTGACTAAGAAGGAAGAACTAGATGATGATGATGATGATGATGATGGTAATGATAATGATGGTGGATAATAAGTGAAATGAACGAATTAATGTGCCATATTTTCATTTTGTAAACTTTACAGCTTTCTTCCTTTTTTGGATTTCTTAATGTAAAGGTTTTGAAATATGCGGGGCTCAAATTTGGGTTTATTTCGTTTGGGATTTTAAATTTCTATTAATGTTTTTTTTTTCCTCTTCTTTCTGCCTTCTAGCATCATCATCATCATCATCATCATCTCCCTTAGAGAAGAGATCATGAGCAGCATTCTAAAATGATTAAAGGCAGATGATTCGAGGGAGACTTTTTTTTTTTTTAGATATTTTTAAGGGTTGTTGTTGTTGTTGTGTTTGGAAGAAGAGGGAAAATTTTACTATTTTCTATGCCCCCCCCGGGGGGAGGAGGGAATAAAATTAAGGTATTTAGTATTGAGAAAGAAAGAAAAAAGAGAGAGAGAGAGAGAAACTTAGCCATTAAAGAGATTATATTTAATTCTTGTTTTATGGATTTTATAAATTTGAGTAGAGAGTAAGAAGGAGTAGGAGGAAAAAAAGAGGACGATGATGATGATGATGATAATAATAATGACTCAATTTAAAAAGAAAACATGGATAAAAAAAATGGCAGAATTGAATAATATATAAAACGAAAGATAGATTTATGATTAAAAAAGAAGACGGGTTTTACGATTTAGGTTTCACTGATAAGTAAAGCTGATTCGGGTGAATATTGTTTTGTTGTTTGTTGAAATAAGCACGAAGTGAGTCGGAAGGGGGAGGGAAAAAAGGGAGCTATTTCTATTTTTTGTCGAAAATATTTCTTGATACGTCATCATCAGATGAAAATCCAAGATGTACATCAATGGAAGTTGCATTTCACAACGAAGAATTATAATAATAATAATAATAAGTTGTACTGTCAGAAAGAGAGAGAGAGAGAGATTTCGGTCTTTAGGAAAAAAAAAAACACAATGAGAAACAAAAAAAAAATAGTTTTGAAAACAACCGAGATATAAAAAAAAGAATAAAAGAAGTTAGATTGTATTTTGAAAGAATATTTATTAATTCTTAGGTGCATGTAAATAAATAAATAAATACTTATATATAATATATATATATATAAGATAGAAATAGAGAGGGAAATACAGAAGATATATGCATAATGGGGACAACAACAACAACAGCAAAGAAATGTAAAATTCTAATAATATTAAGTTTAATAAAAATGTACTAACATCAATAAAGAGGATAGATTAGGGTTCTATTAGTAGTTCTAATATCAATGTTATTAATTAATACTTTTGTGTTAGTTTTGTGTCTTAGGCATGCCCTATTCACATCCAAACTACACAGATGCCACAAACAAAGGTGCCTTACAAAAAAAGGGAAAAAATAGCAGAAAGTCTTAGGATTGGGACGTATACATAAAGCAGTATTCAAAGCAAACACTAATGAAGAAAATAACAAACAAAAGTAGTGAAAGAAATGAAGAAGGGCCTTTCTAATACTTTTTCTTGGGTTGGGGCAACCACATGGAGTTATCAAATCCAATTACATCTGTACAGATTGCCATATTTATTTTTTCTTTTTTTTTTTTTTTTAATACTTTCAATTTTGTAAAATTTCCCAAAAATATAAACGATAGATTTTCCAGCGGACAATTTTTAAAATAAAAAAAAATAGATAAACAATTTAATAAAATATTTTCATTCATTTTTTTTTCAATTTTTTTTTTTTTAACCATATTTTCTTTTTCTTTACTTTTTTTTTTTTAAACTAACTTTTATAAACTGATTCAAGAGAATAATTTCTCCATTTTCTCCTGTCAATAAGAATATCTGTTGTTAATTTAGATGGTTGACAAAATGTATTAATCAGAGAAACAGATTTGTCAGTAGAAATATGGTTGGATGAAACATTGTCGTAAATTTGCCGGCTCCATATGAAAATTGTGGCAGCCTCACTTTTAATGGCTGATGTATATTTTTTTTTTCTTTTTTTTTTTTCTCTTGTCCGTTTTTCTATCTTTTGTGATTTCTGTCATTGTGCAGAGATGTTGAACAATATATGAATGTATAGAATAAGTAAAAAATGAGAAGAAATAGGCTTTTCCTTAGAAATTTGGAATCTTGGATTTAAAAAAAAAAAAATAAGAGTGAAAAAAAAAAATTATAAGCAAAAGAGGATAAAGATGAAGATGATTATGATGAAGAAGTTTTTGTTTTTCAAATAAGTAAAATCACGACACACAGTGGAAAAAAAAAAGGAATAGAAATAGAAACTGAGATAGAGAGAGAAGAAGAAGAATAAAGGAAAATAAAGACACACACACACACACACACAGAGTGAGGCTGGCTGATGTAAAAAGAACAAAGAAAAGAGCTGAAATGATGGTGGATAATAAAGGATTCATCATTTAACTAAAAAAGGTTGAGAATTAAATACATGTCTTTGAGAATGGTCAAGGGAAGAACGGCACAATGTCCGTCTTGTACTTACCGCCAGCTACCATGGTAATTGACAACACGTAAGCCCTACTGTTGACGACTACTAAACAACAAGATACGCACGAACACCAATACACACGGTTACTCACAACACACTGTACAAGAATAATGAGTGAACAAGCCAGAAACAGCGTGAGCGAAGAAGCACTGCTCTTCAGAAGAGGAGGTAAATTTATAGGCAAGCCCAGCTACTGACTGGTCGACGAGCTCGAAACCAGTGTCCAATCAGACCTGCCGATGAAAGCTCGGTGGACACAGAGACTCGGCATTTAAATAAATGATTATACATACTAAGCTAGGGAGCTTTTCTGTCTTTGTTTACCCCCCCCCATATTAGAAAATGTGCCCCGGCGATCTACGGCTTTAATTTTTTGTTAGTTAATACCCACCATAGTGAGGTTGATCTCTTAGTTCATACCGGCATGTTAGGCGTGGGAAGGAGGAGAGACAGTCTAAATGTTTGATGGGGATAGTAAGGAGTATTATTGGGGGTATTGTTTAATGGTGTGAGCGGGAAGGGGCGGAAATAAGTTTAGATTTTAGGGTTACATTCAAGGGGTAATGGAGGGAAACCAGTGCTACATCATTTGCAGAAGCAGGTCTCTTTAAAAACCTATAAATAGATTCTCTCCCTCCCGCTCCCTCGCTTGTGCCTGGGTCACAGGTAAGATAAAATTAAAAAGGGAAGAAAAAGCAAAAAAAAAAAACCCTTTTATTACCTGTGAGTTAAGAGGAGGAGAGTTTTTGGTTGCCGTGGTAACCAGGTAATTAAAGGGAACTGCCATATACGCATATAAAGGTATATTTATATATCTATATAGGAAAGTAAGTTATTTGATTCAGAAAACTTCTATATTTTTGTTTATCAAACTTGGAGCTGCTCACCAAGTAAATATAATATTTTTGTTTTTTATATCTATCTATCTACCTATCTATCTATCTATCTATCTATCTATCTAACTCTCCTACATATATGTATGTACACACACACATATATACATATATTCAGACACATTTATAAAAAATAATTTTAATTTTACTTTTTAATATTTTTAATTAGATTTTTTCTTGTTTTCTAACAAGAAATTTACTATTGGTGCAGAGTGTCTGAATATCAAT
>JAUZSX010000020.1:1695644-1710820 GCA_034780655.1 Idiosepius hallami | reverse complement strand
ATATTTATATAAGCTCTGTTCAAATGTATTGCAACACTATGTAAAGGTACATAGTATCAGATATCTTTAAAGCTATTAAAAAATGAACTTAACGCTGTCATTGAAAGATCTTTGACTATATGATACCTTTTTCAATTACTAATTCAGTTTACAGCTCTTTGCCTGGTGTCCCCACAACACACTCTTAGTTGCCTCTTTAGGCAGAGTAACTCATCTATGTGAATAGCAACACTGATTACAAAAGCCCGTGTATATAATTCGCACGACTGGGATAATATTATATTTACTTGGTGAGCACCAACCAAATTTGGCACAAGGCTATATTTACGTGCTCTTACACGAGCTTTTTTTTTACTTGGTGTCACCCTTTACCTCTCCCGAGTTACCGAGCTCCATCTGCCCGAGGCAACTAAAGCTGAAAGCAATGGTTCGACAGGTATTTGAACTCGCAGATTACGATTCCAGAGCTCAAGGTTTTAACAATGCTCCAACTTCGCTGTCCAATAATATACTTTTATTAAAAATTATTGCCGTCAATTAAGTATTTTGTGATTTTACCATTTCTTTTAATTCTGTTGTTATTTGTAGGGCTGCAGTAATATGCTTTTATTAAAGAATATTCCTGCCGTTGCTTGACTATTTTGAAATTTTACCATTTCAATTATTTCTGTAGTTATTAGTAAGACCATGGTAATATGTTTTTTTTTAAATTTATTCTTGTTGTTACTTGACTATTATTTTTGCCGTCAATTGAGTATTTTGTGATTTTACCATTTCTTTTAATTCTCTTGTTATTTGTAGATCTGTGACAAGAAGCTTTTATTTAAGAATATTCTTGCTGTTACTTGACTATTTTTACGATGTGACCATTTCTTTTGAACTCTGTAGTTATTTGTAGGTCTTTGATTGATTGATTGATTTGTTTAACGGCATATCAACCATTAGAGGTTATTTAATGCCGGATTCTGTTTAGGAAATGATAGTGCGTTTGGTCTTAGATGAATATTGGTTAATGATGAAGGTAATAGGGGTTTCTATAAAATGGGAGGGTTTAAATTTTGTTATATAGTCTTCTTTCTTTAAAAAATTGTAAGATTTTGTTAGGGTCCGTATTGTTGAATAAGTCTTTTAGATCTTTTTAGATTGGTAGTATTTTGATCGAATTGAGTTGGAGTCATTGTAGTTGATTATGTGTTTTAGTCCATATTGAAGCTGATAAACTTTGAAATTGAAATTGTTTGGACGTGTATTTTTCTTAAACTTTACTCTAACTTACCTTCTGGGCATCTTAGGTGTTTGGTTCTCAGCCTCATATATTCTCCATAAGAATTTTTGTTACCAGCACTGTAGCAAAGCTTAGATGGGGCGCAGACCTTACAAACTTCCCGATATTTTAAAGGAAGAGGGGGTAAAGCCAAGTAACCAAGTTCTCTTCCTGAACGGACAGGGTCTGCCTGAGAATTAATAGCAACATCCCTGAGATAATTCTGTCTTCCTACATAACTTAGCGCAAAGTAAGACATAACGATATTTGACTATTTTTTTGTGACTACTTTAGAGAGGGGGGGCATTCACTCTACTCCAACAGTCTAGTCAGTAAAATAACCAATTTTTAACCCGTAGAATCCTATATTAGCGAAATGACCAACTAGTCACTGAGATGCGTTCGATTAGATAAAGTGAAGAAATATCAGTGTCTCTTTTGTTTTGTTTTTCCTTAGGTCACCAGGGCTGATATATCGGCCCTTAATATGCGAACCTTTTTGTGCGAAAACTCTTATGCTATTAAAATGAATTTCCTCTTTTTAGCAAAGAGAAGTAATCATTCTTTACTTTAAAAAATAATTCTCCCTAAAAATGAAAATTATTTTTTTAAAGGAAATTCCGAAAAATAATTTAACGAAATATGGTAGAAAAGCTACCATTTGGTTGCTAGGCAACAAAATCTCGCGAGATCTCGTTTTAAGTCGACGAGAACTTGGCGCTGCCATTTTACAGTTATTGTGCTAAATCATTGCATTGTAGACGATCCATTTTTGTGGGAAGACAATCTGTTTAATATCTTGCAGAATCTCGATCAGAATTTGATCAATCATGACTGCAACCGGATCTTTGGCCTTCGATGAGTATGGCAGGCCATTTATTATCATTAAAGACCAAGATACAAAAACTCGTCTAACCGGCATTGAAGCACATAGGGTGAGAATTGATGGCGAGTTTTCGACTCTCGTTACTTTCGTTTCTTCTCCTTTTTTTGTTTTAGATTAAAGTATAATTTTATTCCCAAATATTTTGTTTCTATTTATTAATTAAATTAAATTTAATGATAGTTGTTTGATAATCATTTAATGTGTTCTACATTCTCTCGTTTAAAATTAAATACTTCTAGCACTTTCCATTAATAATTCTTTTTAACTTGATAATCACGTGTGTGTGATAACTTTTAAATGTGATACATTTAAACAGTTTTATCATTTTTGCTAAAGTTAAGTTTAAAGAAAACTTGTAATTATGTAAAACATTAACTTGTGCAGATCTGAAAGCTGAATCAAAATTTAAAATTCAATTAAATTTAAGAAATTTTCTAATTTAGAAAAGCTTATATTCGGACCCTGACTTAGCAAAATTACTAGTCAATCACTGTGAGCCGTTCTATTATAAGATCAGATAGATTAGGTCCAAAAAAATATCAATTATTTTTTGTGTTAGGTCAGCTTTAATGGGTCCAAAGGAAATAAAGAGTTAATTCTGCTGAATTTTTGAAACTGATATTTTTACTTGAAAATGTTTTTTTCAACATGAAACACTTTTTAAAGGGATCAAAATTGATATTTGCCACCCACGATCTGAAATCGGTTTCCCCGTTGTCGATTAATCTTTTGGATCCTAAAGGGCCAATATATCGTCCCTAATGACAGAGAGCATAAGAAGACATCAATATTTTGGCTCTAACGGTTCTGAGTGACTACTTGGTGATTTTGACAAGTCGGGGTCCAAAAGTTTAAACATTAAATTATCATTCGGAAATCTCTAGAATGAATATCTCTGTTTTTCACATTTTTGGTGATTTTTTTTTCTTTCACTTTTCTATATAAGACGAAAAATTATCCATTTTGCCAAAATACTTGTATTAAACATTAATTTAGTAGATAAATTTCAGCCACAAAAATTAGGTAAATTTGTAGTTGAGGCGTGAAATCACTCTATTACAAAAAAAAAAAAAAATTATGAAATTTCTTAACGGAGAACGAATCTACCATAAATCCTAACACTAATCTCAACAGACAGCCACCTACTTGATACTGATTTGCAACTAATCAAACCTAACACCATCCTTAGAACCCTCCCTTTGGAAAAATATATCTCCGGAACAAATCATTTCGGACGGAAAAGAAATACGACAGTGTGCCTTAAGTATTTCATATAATCATATTAGTATCATTTTGCGTGATTTCATAAATTTCCTTTATGAAGATCAGACTTCAATTTTTTATGGCTGGAAACACTTAACTATTTGTTTTAATTGAATTTTGAATGATTCTCTATTCTGATTCTATATGCAGTTCTGTTTTATTTCTTATATGCAATTTACAATTTTATGTTTTGTATCTTAGTTTTATAAATCATGATTGGAGTAAATGTCTTTATAGAAATTATCTTTGTTATTAACTTGTTTCATACGCATATATATATATATATATTTTTTTTTTTTGATCGAAAAATCAATGGAAAAGCAAAAACAACGGAGTATTCCTTCGTCAGGTCACATTTATTATTTTTATATTGTGTCCATTGGATTTTATTTAGGACAAGGAACACTCTGAAATGCACCTGCACCAGTGCACCACACCACCATTAAGTATATTCTTGTTTTTTCATTGATTTTTCTAGCATACACTGGAATTTGTTTTCCATTTCTTCTGTCAGCCTATATAAGTGATAAGTAATACATTAAAAACATCAAGCTAATTTCAAATATGCTATGATGCTAAAGAAATAAGAAGCTTTAGCTTGGTTCTACTTGTAAATTTTTCACATTTATAATTATGAAAATAATTGTTTTATCTTTTCAGTCACATATTTTAGCTGCAAAATCTGTGTCAGATATTTTGAGAACCTCTTTGGGTCCAAAGGGTCTTGATAAAATGCTTGTAAGTTCTGATGGAGAAGTAACAGTGACCAATGATGGAGCTACCATTCTCACTATGATGGATGTGAAGCACCAAATTGCTAAATTGTTAGTTCAACTTTCCAAATCTCAAGATGATGAAATTGGGGATGGAACAACAGGAGTTGTTGGTAAGTTTGCAACACAATTTTCTAAACTCATTTTGCCTTCATTTAGATATTTTTGAATATTGCTGGCTATTTTTTTATAAACTTTTTCACTTTTTTGATAAAATATATTCTGATACTTTCTTTGTTTGCTTATCTGTTATTATGAGTTCATACGCACACACATACACAAAAAATAATGCTTAAAATAATTCTTCTATAAAGATTCCAAATAAGTAACACCTTAGGCACTAAAGAAACCAAATAAGTTGATGTACTGTTAAAAAGCAAAACAACTAACAAGACAAATAGTTTTTTTTAATAAAGCTGAAAATTTAATCATGGATAGCAGTTAAAATTTATTTCTTTTCATGACTTGATATGTAGATTGTGTGTATCTATTTAAACAAAAATATTATTGGCTTACAATTTCAATAACTTGATAATATAAAATGAAAAATATATAATTCTTATATTGTTTTTCGAGGCCATATCTCTATACTGTAACATCCAAAAGTTAAGGAACTGTCGATCAATTTTTTTAATGGCATCTAAAGAATTTTTTTCCCTTTTTCATATATAAAGTTGGAAGCCATTTAAATAAAATGATTAATAGTTCTTTAACTTTTGAACGCTAATGTATATTTGAATAAAAGTAGTAAGGAAAATAGTGATAGATATTTAGGCTTTTAAAATGTTTCTATTTCTTAAGTGTTTCTTCTGATTTTATTAAAAGAATTATTTTTGAATATGCTTTGATGTTGGAATCTTAATTATTTAATCAAAAATAAATTCCTATTTCAGTATTGGCTGGATCGCTGTTGGAACATGCTGAAAAGCTGTTAGACAAAGGTATTCATCCAATTCGTATTGCAGATGGATATGAAATGGCTGCCAAAATTGCTGTTGACCATTTAGATGAAATTTCTGAAGTTTTTGAGTATGAACATAATAACAAAGAACCTTTATTACAGTTGGCTATGACAACTCTAGGTTCCAAAATGTAAGTCCATTATTGTTCTTCATTTGTTTTTTAATAAATACAAATAACATTTATTTTTTCCTTGAATTGGTAAATTAAAATATATGAACAATATGGAATTTCTTTTTCAGAAAATTTTGTCTACTATGATTAAACACTCCTGCAAAGTTAAATCCAGGATTTTTTTTTTTGATAATTTTAAAATTACTTTTAAATATTTGTATTTATGGTTTAACATTAATTTAATTTCTTGATTAACTCTTGCATGGTACGGAATTCCCTTTTAAACTTTATTATGTCTCTAAGGATCAGATTCCATGCAAAATTAAATCTTTTCGGTATTTAATCTTTTTAGTTTTGTCTAAAGTTTATACTGAAAAGTACATGAAGTAGAAGTCAAGGTTCTAAATTCATTTTTATTTTATAAAGGCTTGGACTAAAATCATCTACAAGATGTCTAAAAGGCACTTAACAAAAATTGATGAAGTGCCCTTGGATTTTCAGACCACGAAAATCTGTAGTTTTTTTTTATCTACCAACCCCTTGAAATGAAAATGGGCTTCAGAAAAATTTGGGCCATTTGAATTGCATATTAAACCCTTGTCAGAAAATCTTCAGGCTTCAACTGACTTTTCAGGCACTCTTTATAAAGTTTTGCTTAAATTTTATTTTGTATTAATTTTTCTAGAAAAGCTTTATCTGAAATGATTCTTGATTTCTGAACCATTCAAATAAGTTTATAAATAAAATTTTTAAGTCATTATCTTTTTTTTAGTCCCCCGATTGATCGGAGAGGGACCATTGTTTTCAGTGGTGTGAGTCCATACAGACTATTGCCGCATAACCGTCCAATACTTTTTTCTGAAATTTTGCCATTAATTGTATTTTTATATCTTGATGTGCATAGTAAAAAGAGAAAAATTATTACGAAAATTCTAGTTGCATCCGTTCTAAAACAGGTCAAAAACACCCCAAAATTGCCAAAAATGACACTTTTTGCCTAATTTTTGATCCATCCATTAGATTTTTCTGAAATGTGGAGGGAATTGTCTCTAATGTAAATTCAGTCTTTTTGAACTTGACAAAATTCTGGTTTGCATTCCCCTGGGCTTTTGGGGGCTAAAAAAAACCTTTTGAGGTCTTTTTAACATTTCTGTCCAAAATATCATTATGTATGTCTTTTTTTATGCCCCATTCACTGTGCACTCAATGACCATTTAAACTTCACTTGTTTCATTTTTAATCCCTTATCAACTACTGATAAAAACATTTGATTTAAAACTAGAAAAAATATTTATCATTCCAGTTTAAAACTTAACTATAAATGGATTTGTTTTTTTTTTAATTTACCTGCCACAGTAACTTCTTGTGTTAATTTTCACTCTCTCTAAAGCAAGATTATTTTTTTACTTATTTGCTTCATAATTCTTTCTTTTTTTTAATAACATCATTTTCTCAATGTTGTAAATTATCAGTAAACTTTTTAAGGATGAGATTAATATGTCATTCAGATATGTATTTAAAAAAAATATCAAGATAGTGATTTACTGAAAAAAACTCCAGCACGTGTTTTCACAAATTTTCATTCATCAACTGACGAAATAGAACTTCATACTTGCAGAAATACAATGAATATTCAAAGCAACAATAGGGGAGTTGGCCTTGTGGAAACACAGGCGGACTTATGATAACTTGTAATAAGCAAGTTCAAATCTTGGTCTTTCAATTTGCATTCATAATCAGACTAATACCTTTAGAAAAGGTATGAATGCTCAAATTCCCTCCAACTATGGTTTAGATAGTGTGCATTGTGTTATTAAAAAAATAAGTGGACAAAAAAAAAAATGATTGTTCTTGGCATCAAATAACCTAAAAAGTTTGATATGCTGTAAAACAAAACCCAAAACAACAATAGCAATCTGACCCACCTTGATAATGCCAATTTGACTGACTTTTATTGTATTTAAGACATTTTGTCAGTGATATATGAAAGTTTCTATGTTGAAACACATCTGAAAATTTTTTTCTAAATATAATCTAAAAAAAAAAATCAAAGTTTTACTCTAAAAGTATTTGTTTGTATTTTTCAGTATAAACAAGTGTCACAAGCAAATGGCTGAAATTGCTGTTGAAGCTGTTCTTTCTGTTGCTGACTTAGAAAGGAAAGATATTAATTTTGAGTTGATCAAAGTAGATGGGAAAGTGGGTGGCAAATTGGAAGATACTGTTTTAGTCAAAGGTGTTATTGTTGATAAAGATATGAGTCATCCACAAATGCCCAAGGTAAGATTTTCCATTTACATTAAAAAGATTAAAGCTTTAATATCGGAAAGCAGTTAATGCTTTTCTCTACTGAATTCATTTCTAATGCCTTTTTCGGTTCATAAGTATTTCTCTTATGTAGTTAAGGAAGCCTAATAAAGATAGAAAGGCATTACCGTATATACACAATTTTTTTGCAAATAGTAATAGGCTTTCTTAGTTAATCTTGATAAAAACTTAGAAAATGAATCAAGTAGAAAAAAGTGTTAATAGCTTTTCTCTATTTGAGGCTTCCTTAATGACCTTATTGGCTAGTCCCAAACGTATGGGCAACTACTTCTAGTGTGTGTGTGTGTATATATATATATACACACACACACACACACTTGGAGTATTGCCTTGTGCCTGGGCTCTGCCAATATTTTTTTTTTTTTTCAAAAACACTTCTCCATTTACTTGTTTATTTTTAATTCAAAAACGGTTCTTCATATCTTCTCAGTGTTGAAAAAAATTTAAGCAAGAATCACTTCTTGTAAAATGCTGAAATGATTTTTACGGCCAATTTGCATTGAAGATACCAGTTCCCGTCAGATCACTGAAGTTAAGCAATGTTGAGCTTGGCCAGTAGTTAGATAGGGGATTATTTTAGAATACCAATGTTCATAGTTCAATTTCATATTTTCTTCTGGAAATATAGCGCCTACATGATCTAACCACGCACATGCCTGTAAATTCAAAACCGGATGTAGAATCCATTAGTGTTATAGAATTTAAAATGATGTATATATAATGAAATTGAAAACAACAATGTCATGAATAATATATAATTTTATAAAAGCCAACACTAAGTGTTTCGGTCATTTACAACTATTATCGAGGCTATTATTTTTGTGGATAAGATCAAAAAATATCCATTATTGTTGAACAAAAAAACATTTTATTGCAGAATGGAAAATAATGTGAAAATAGCATGTCATAATGTTCTATGAATGTGTTTTAACGGTTTCTAAATCTAAACTATTTCTAAAATAATAATAAAAGAAATTGAATATTTTTAGGAACGCTTTTCTTATTTCTTCCTTTTTGATCAACAATAACAATGGATATTTTTCGATCTTATCTACAAAAAAATATCAGCCTTGACAATGTTTGTAAATGACCAAAACACTTAGTGTCGGCTTTTATAAAATATATATTATTATTCATAACATTGTTGTTTTTAATTTTCAATTTCATTTTGTTGAAATTTATATTTATTTATATATATATATATGCGTGTGTATAGTTTTGTCTATGACTTAAATAACAATTGTCTGCATGGTACGGAATTCCCTTTTAAATTATAAATATTTTTAAGGATCAGATTCCATGCAAGAAAAAAATCCATTCAGTACCCTCTTTGTCATTTGAGTTTATCTCATTTAACTTTGTATTGAAAGGAGACATTTCCAATGATACATCGTCTTTAGGATTTCAACTTCTAACATCATTAAACAATTAAAAAAGTTTTAATATAAAGTAAACCCTTGTGGGTTGCCTCCCTTTTAACTTGGAATTCACCCATATCGCTACATTTTAAATACCCTTCTTGCTACAATGTAGACTAGATACTGAAAGCTTTATTAAAATGTCAATCACAACTAGCTAAATAGAATTATTTACTTATCAAACAACTTTTAAAAAGTGTTTTAACCATAGCATACCCCTTAAAAAGAAGGTCATAGGTAATTATCACCCTTTCAATACTATCAACTTACTGCAGTTTGGTAAATGAGGGCATGTATGCTTGATAAGTTTTCTATCAAAAATTCTTAACTTTTATTTCTTTTATATAGACAATAAAGAAGAACTTGATGAAATAACACATCTTAAATCTTGAATAATATTTTTCATGGTAACCCTTTAACCCTGATTAAAAGTTTTCTCTATTCCTCTCTTGTACTTTAACCTTCTACCTCGCCAGACCCAAAGTTCCATGGCGTATGAGATTTTACTGTGTTTTTGTCTTTATTTTAATTCTGTGCTATTTTAATTTCCTTTCAGGTTGTTAAAGATGCTAAAATTGGCATTCTTACATGTCCCTTTGAACCACCTAAGCCAAAGACTAAGCATAAGTTGGATGTTACATCAGTAGAAGATTATAAAAAATTGAGGGTCTATGAAATGGAGAAATTTGAAGAAATGGTTGATCAGGTTAGTTCAACAACAAATACAAACTTGCTGTGGTGTGTTCAAATTTCTCAGTTATCTTTTAGGATACATAAGATGAACTTGAGATTAATTTAAGAATGAGCATAAAAAAAATTTATTGTATTTAACAATCGGATGTTACATCAATATAAGCTTAAGAGATACTTCTCATAAACTCATATTGATATAACATTCAGTCATGTGTTTTTAAAATTAAATTTTGATTATTTAGTCTATTAATTGGTTATCTAGAACAATATTAGGAGTAACAGCTTTTTTTTTTTTTTTGTTAAAAAGAAACAAATATAAATTTTTATAAAACTATTACTTCATAAAAATAAAAAAATTAATTATTAACGTTTTTTTCCTAAATAAAATATATGAACAATGTAAAATTCCCTTCAGAGAGTTTTATCTACAATAATTAAACACTTCTTCTAAATCAAATCTAGAATGTTTTTTCAAATATTTAATTTTAAAATTATTTTTTACTTGTATTTACGGTTTTAACTTTGAATTATATTCTTGATTAACTCTTGCATGGTACGGAATTCCCTTTTAAACTTTATTATGTCTCTAAGGATCAGATTCCATGCAAAATTAAATCTTTTCGGTATTTAATCTTTTTAGTTTTGTCTAAAGTTTATACTGAAAAGTACATGAAGTAGAAGTCAAGGTTCTAAATTCTATTTTATTTTATAAAGGCTTGGACTAAAATCATTTTTAAAGCTTGGCTTACATTTTATTATGTTGCAAATCCAATTTTTAATTTTTCTAGACAAGCTTCATCTGAAATCATTATTGATTGTTGGATGATTTGAAATGGAAATTTTGTGCTTCTAAAAATCATCACTTGTTATTTCAGGTCAAAAGCACTGGATGTAACCTTGCGATTTGTCAGTGGGGATTTGATGATGAAGCCAATCATTTGTTGCTCCAGAAACAACTTCCTGCAGTTCGTTGGGTTGGAGGACCTGAAATTGAGGTAAATATTTTCATTTATCATCTTGTAAGGAAAAATTATTAGTTTTTTTCCAGAATATAGGCTTTTGTATTGTTCACTGACAATAGCTTGTAATAGCAGTGAGTGTTATTCTTTAGAAAAAAATTGTGTATAAAATCATAAACTTTAACTGATATATTTTCATTTTAATCCACAAAATAGATGCTGAAATTTTGGCTAGCTTTGTCCCCAAAAAACTAATAATTTTTCCACAGGGTCCTAAAAAGGTCAAAAACATCCCAAAATGGCAAAAAATGACACTTTTTGTCCCATAACTTTTGATCCTTTCATTAGGATTTTCTGAAACTTAGCCAAAAAATGTGGAGGGAATTGAGCCAAATGTAAATTCAATAGTTCTGAATGTGACAAAATTCTGGTTTGTGTCTCTCTGGGCTAAAAACACCCCTTTTAGGTTCTATTTAACATTTCTGTCTATTATGTATGTCCTTTTTTATGCTTCATTCACTATGCACTCAACAGGAGGACCATACATGCTTCATTAGTGTTTTTTTTTTCTTCCACTCTTAAAGGTAAATGTCAAAGAATAATAGAGTAATAAAGAACAACTTTGGTTTAAAATGATTGAAATAAAATTCTTTTCTAACTTGTATTTCAGATTAAACAACCTGCTATATCCATTGTATAAATCCCAGATTTATTCCTTTTTAATTTTGATTTTTTTTTTCTATTTGTTTCAGTTAATTGCTATTGCAACCGGTGGTCGTATTGTCCCTCGATTTTGTGAACTGACGGCTGATAAATTGGGAAAAGCTGGAACTGTCCGCGAATTAACTTTTGGAACAACAAAAGACCGAATGTTAGTGATTGAAGATTGCCAAAATTCTAAAGCTGTCACCATTTTTATTAGAGGAGGAAATAAGATGGTAAGCTTCTTTTTAATTTGGGCCAATTTATCACCTAACAAAATGTAATTCAATAAAAAAAAAAATGAAATTAACACTGGAAATGAAAGCATTTTATTATAAAATATTTCTTTATTAACCTTACAAAAAAATAACCTTAAGACCTCTTCAACAAAACAAACCCAACTAAAATATTATCCTTTCTTAAATAAAGAAACATACCATCTAGAATATAAACCTACCAACCAAACCGAGTGCCTCAAAAAAAAATAAAAACCACAATATTCTTTAAAAACTCAAAATCAAAAAACAACCTAAACAGTTGATCATCAGAAAAAAAAAACTCAACTTAACAAAGCTAAAATTTCACAATCAAATAACCAAAAACAACATTAAAAAAAATTCTAAATAAATGAACAAAAATTCTGCCTAAAACCTATGAGACCTTGAATTACTATAAATGGTTGATAGGTTAGTAAACCAAACCAATCAACATGCTAAGAAATATACCTGATTTTATGAAAAGTCCTCATAAGATTCTTTCAACAAATAAATAATAAAACCATCAAATTTTCAAGGTTCTGTTTTTTTTTAATATTTTCTTTGCACTTGATTGGTAATAATTTTTGGCACACTTGAAGTATTTACTTAGGCCTTTTTCTTTCTTTTTTTTTCTTTCTAGATAATTGATGAAGCAAAAAGAAGTCTTCACGATGCATTGTGTGTTATTCGTAACATTTTGAAAGACAATAGGATTGTTTATGGAGGTGGCGCTCCAGAAATAGCTTGTTCTTTAGCAGTTGAAAAGATGGCTGATAAGGTAGGAACAAAAAAGCAATTTTGATTTCTCTTTTACAACAATTACGCTTTTTGAATTCCAATACACCATTATATCACTTAAAAGTTATTTTTCATTATTATATTTAAGTGATTTATAATAAATTTTCTATTATCTTGATACAATAGTTAATTTTTTTTCTTCTAACACATTTAAAAAAAAGACTGCTGTAATTATCTCCCTTTTATCGATGTTCTATCTTGTAAAAATTTTGAATGTTTTATTTAGTTTGAAAATACCTTTATCAAATATAGTTTTATGAAGAATAGATTCTTGTTTATTTTTAAAAATCCCTTTTTTTCCTTTTTCAGATCTCTACTCTTGAGCAGTATGCTATGAGGGCATTTTCTAGTGCATTGGAAGCTATTCCTTTGTCTCTTGCTGAAAACAGTGGTCTGGAACCAATTCAAACTTTATCTGAGATCAAATCAAGGCAATTGAAAGAAAATAACCCAAAACTGGGTATTGATTGCCTCAGTAAAGGAACAGCAGGTAAGAGATTGTTTTTTTGTTTTTGCCTTTATCGCAGTTGTATAGATTTTATGAATTGCCTCTTAGTTTATACTACGGATGCTAATAAGACATTGGCTGGTTGATTATTAGACACAAAATAAAAGAAAAAGTGATGAGGATTGAAAGGGACGAGGGTTGAAAGCAGAGACAACATAACGGTGCCATTTGCTATGTAAATTGTTTTGGGTGGTTGTGGCTACATAACAGCCATGCACACTGGCTTTGGCCTGCATTAGTTCGAATCCATCTCAAAGATGAGGCATGTAGCCACCATGAGGCAGGTTGCATTGAGCTGCCATATCTTTGATTCATCAAAGCTTGCCTGCCTGATAGCTGTTACCCTCCTCCCGTGGTGCTTGTTGAATCCGCTTAAGAAGTCATTAATGCCTAGGCTTTTTTTTTTTTTTTTTAAAAAACCTTTGTTATTTTTAAGATTTTCAAAAAAGTTTTATTCTCTAAATTAGTGGTAACGCCCCGCCCCCTTCATTGCTCGGGCAAAAATTCCAGCACCTCTTCCTCCACCCTCAACATCTATTTACGACTGGGGAACACTTGATTAAATTGTCTCATTTTTCCAGCCTTTCCAGCAACACCAATATCACATTTTACTGTAATTGCTCCAAAAAAGTTTCTAAAAAAAAAAAAATGAATGATTGACTTATATAAGTGATTCAAAAACAACAAAAATACTTCATTATATTGTAGAAATAGTATTACATAATATATCTATTTTTTTCTTTTTTCTAGTATTCATTGCTTTTTTTTTTTCTTTTCCTCCAGATATGAAAGAACAACATGTTTTAGAAACACTTACAGCAAAGAAACAACAAATTATGCTAGCAACTCAATTAGTGCGTATGATTCTTAAAATCGATGATATTCGTGCCCCTGGGGAAATCTATTAACTTTTTTTTTTTTACCCACATTTTTCATTAAATCTCATTTATTGGCTATGCTATGTGTCGTTTATTCTTTTTCTTTTTTTAAACATTGGCAACTACACAAATAATATGTCTAACATTAAGTTCACAAATGAGTTATGCGCTTTACTTATGGAAATTATCTTTTGTATTATGGTGGCTGACTTTTTGCTAAATTTCTGAATGAATAATGTTTGGGTATTATCTTTTGGATTTTTTTGTCCTCATCTTGGTAGCTTATGATGATATTTCTTGCTACATTTCGGTCTAGTTAACCCCAGACCGTCTTCAGGTGGTTAATGAAGACAAAAAGTCCGAAAAATAAAGTTATTAATTCCCAGATGAATCATCTCAAAAAAAAATTAAAATAAATTGAATGATATTTGGTTAGAAACATGGATGCCAGTTTTTGTATCTCAATGGAAAGAATTTTTGTTTTTCTATCAAACATTGTTTCCAGATTTCTAGTAAATTGTAAAGCCTTCATTTACACCAGTCTATAAAACTGGATCATTTGAGCTAATAGTCTAGGTTTAATAAGTTAATATAATGCACATCTTCCATAATGAAAAACCTGAAAAAAATATTTTCATTATCTTCCCATATACTAATAAATATGTCATATTAAAATGGCAACACAATTTCTAGGGAACTAAAAATCATTACAGGGGAAGTCTATTTGGCTTAGTGGGTAGCAGTTAGACTTTGGAATCATAGTATGCAAGTTTGAATCTCAGTCATACCATATGGGTTCATAATTGGGCTAATGCCCTTATGAAAGGTATGAATACCCACGTTCCCTCTTGCAATGAGTTAAATAGTGAACATTGTGTTAAAAAAATTATGTATCCAATGACTGTTCTTGGCATTATATGGCCTCAAAAAAAGTTGATATGCCACAAATCATTAAAATCTAACTTTTTAGATCCGTTTTTGTCAACCTGACTGAAGGGTGGAATTAAGTTAATTTCTAGATTGGTTTTCTCTTGCATGCTGCTGCATTAATTTATTTAATGCCACAAACATTTGTCTCTTCAATAAATACTGTTTCCACATTTGCTTTATGTATGAGATTGTAAAATAACTTATGGAATAAAATTTTGTAAACATCTAAAAACTTTTGATTTTGTTTGTTGATATACAGTAAAACCTTGTACATCGTCAAACTTGGGACTGGCAAGGTAAAAGGTTAGACGAGGTATGAGACAGGAATAAAGAAAACTTTTGAGTTTAATCCCAAGGCGAGCGAAGCGAGCCTTTAGGTAGTGAGGACTTTTGGTTACGTATGTTCCTTATAGACTCTGAGATGGCTGGGCCTAGCATGCTCAAA
>JAUZSX010000020.1:1679655-1695544 GCA_034780655.1 Idiosepius hallami | reverse complement strand
GATACCGGCGTGAGATTTTTTCTACCGAGTCCCAGCTCTGATATATATATATATATATATATATATATATATATATAAAACAATACTTTATTGGTTTTGTTATACGACATTCGAGTGTACAAATTTAATTTTTTTTCTTTTCTTTTTAGAAATAGCAAATAGTGAAATTTTGGAAGGTGCTTCTTTGCAGCATTCTGAACGGCATATTTCAGAAGATTCAAATTCAAGTGGAATACCAAGGTAAGGGAAAATATATTTTCATGGAAGAATTAAGTTTGAAACTTGAAAAAAAAAAACCCCAAAACTATATAGCAACTTCAAATGTCTCTTACATAGTAGTTTGTTTTAATATATTTATATTTTATCATTATCATCAACCATTACACTTAGTGGTGTGTTAGGCTGCAAATTTGTTTTGCTCTTTCCGTAGTGTACTTGCTTTATGAGAAAGGGTCACTAGCCCTATGCTCAACCCCCAAACTGGCGGGCCTTTTTTAGGCTTTAGAAATCAGTGTTGCCTTTCACCTAGATGAGATATTGTTTCGAGTTAACAAGTCCCATCTGCCCGTAGCAGCTAATGGTAGATAGAATCGTTTTGACTGGGATTTGAACTGGCATAATACGATTTCATAGTCCAAGCTTTTTACCAATGCTCCACTTTGCTGCCCATTTATATTTTATAATATTTTTTAATTTCAGCAATAATCGTTCATGTGCCTTCTGTAACTGTGGAGATAACAGTTTACTGGGTCAAGGGTTATTGGCAAAATATGACCCGACACCGGCATTCAATCCTTTCAAGCGCATATTACAGAGGGCTCGGAGGACATCTTCTGAAAATGATGAAAAAGGAAATGAAAAAAATCCTAAACATTTAACATGGAGAAGACCACGAGGTCCATCTCGACCAACTAGGTATGGACTTATAATTTTCTTGATTTTGTTTCTTAATTTTTTTTTTTTTTTTTTTACTGAAAAGTATTGTATTTTATATGCCATCATAATTGTTAACAGATTATTATAAGGAATATTTCATAATAAATTTTGTTTTCAAGATGAATTGGCAATTGTAATATCAAATTGGTATTCTTCATATTTTCTTACATATCTTTTGATGAAACTTGTGATACAAGCATATTGTTTACATTTTCCCACATAAAGCACTCAAGTGAATAGTCAATTATGTTTAGTGAAAATTAATGAGCATTTCATAATAAGAACAAAAATCCATTGGATAGAATTTAGAGGATTACATCCAAATGTTTCTAAATATTATTGTTTCAAGTAAGAATAAACAAATTAAGATTGATCTTTTAATACTATTATTTCTTGGTCCAAATAGTTGCCAAACCAGTGATAAAAAAAATTAAAATTAAAAAAAATCACTAATCGAAAACAGAAGAAAGACCAGAAGAATGTTCAGATATCACTTCATGATAATAGAAAATTTAATTATATATGTATTTAAAATAAATTTATTATAAGTAATAAAATTTATATGTGTCCTTTTTTCGAAATGGAAGTCAGAAATAAGTTGGCAAACTAAATATCAGATATGAAAATGAAATCTTTCAGCAGTTCTATGAAATGACTTAGGCAGAACCAAAACAAAAATGAACCAATTATTTTTGACAGTTAATATTTTAAAAAGTTAAAGAAAAGCAGGGAATCATCTAATCATTATGAAATTTTCATCAATTTTTCAACAAAATGAACTTTACAAGTGTTTTTGTTTTCATAATCAAGATTCTTTTTTTAATAATATTGATAAATAAATTTTTTTCAAAACTTATTTTTTTTAATTATAAAAAAGTTTTATTTTGCTTTTTATATGATAAAATATTAATTTCTTCCTTTTCAAAACTGTTAAGAAATAATAGATTTTAAGTAGATTAAAAAAACAAGTCAGTCTACTGGCTATAACTATTGTGACTCATCTTTTGTATTTTGTTTAGACCTGTATTTTTATAATTATTTTATGTTTATTATTTTGTTTATTTTTCATCACTTTTATTATTTGATTTTTGTCATTTCATTTCTTTTAGTGTCTAAAACTTGAAAAGTATTTTATATTGGAAGTTTTAATGATTTTTTTTATTTGTTAACATTGATTTTCATTAAGGACTGTTGAGTAGTATGTAGTTGCATTTTGTTGGCAATGATCTTTGTAATTTTTATACTTTCTTACATGAAAAGATACACAGTGAAAATATCTTAAAGTAATTTCTTTGTTTGAACTTTTTCTTTGTAGAGAGCGTAGTAAATCTCCTCGACGCCCAAATCCCCACAGTATACATGATGAAGATGGCCGACCTGTTACAATTGTTGACGAACTCAGTTTAGTTGGACATTCTGAAGATGTTGATGTGCACCAGGTTTATGAAATTACGGGTATTTATCTTGATTGTTATTTAGAAGTCAAATATTTAAAATGGAATTTTTTACAAACATCTTCCACAATTGCATTCTGATGAACAATGGCAAAGGAAACATGACAAAATAACATTCCAATAGCAACAAAAAAAGCTTTTATTAAATCTGTGTTTGATAGAAAAGAAATACCATTTTCTTCAATATTCATTAAATCTGAATTTTATGGTTCTAATTAATGTGTATTAAAATGATATGTTTGTATGGTTTTATGATATTTAAAATAATTGTGATAATTCAATAATGAATATTTTCTCAAAACATTCATTGAAACCTCAATCTCTGAATTATCTCCTGCTTTAATTGAATGACAGGATATCCTGTAAGTTCCAGTTAAAAAATCATTTAAAACTTGTATGTTACTAATCCAATATTAAAAAAAAGTACGTAAAGGCTTGCTGGTTATATGCCAGACGGCTGAATGCATTTTAACAGGTACCAGCGTGAGTTTCATTACAAGGAAATCAATGAAATAAAACAATCAAAAGTCACGAAAACTATTGGATCGTATTCAGAAAAGCGTTCTAATTCCTATACAAACATAAGAAAAATTCAACTCCATAGAAACTTTGCACTCAGAACACAAATTTTATTACAAGAAAAATAAAATAAAAAAGGATATGCTCATCAATTACTTGCTGCTTTGACATTTTTCAGACTCTTATCGTAGAATCTGGAATTTTAATCATTATGGCCTATCTTGGAGAAGTAGTAACATAGAATCAATCTCCAATGACCTGAATGATTCACCCTTAATTATAAAATTTACATATATCTAGATCTTTGTTCCAGTGCCTAATCAATTGCTTGTTGATCTTGTTCTATGCTTCCTCTAATTGTAATAAATTCCTCACTTAATGTGACAGTATCCTTCATACATCCTTTTTTGTTGTTTTAAAGTAATCAATATTAAGGAAATAAACAAAACGTCAAATTGGAAAGGCATTGAATTCAACTGAATCTTAATTAATTAAACCAACCCAGTGCAATCTTTAACCAACAATTCAGATAACAAAACTAATTATCCATATTGATAGATAGACTGAGAAAATTGACCGATTTCAATTCCTGCCAAGTAAAGCAGATATAATTTTAGAAAATAAGTTTCTGTCATTTTTATCCTGTTAAACATTAATTCAATCTAAAAATCAAATCCTATTCTTTTATAAATCAGTTTAGAATATTCGGACTATGTAATTTTTAAAGGATTTTAATATTTGTATGTATATTTTTTAAAACACAGGTCATGTATGGTGCCATAGATCTTGTGCTTCTTGGTCTGAGGGTGTTCTGGTAAGAGATGATGACTCTCTGCAGTTTGTAGACCGAGCTGTCTTTTCTGGTCTAACTCAGGTAGATAACTTTTTTCTTTATTCTTATATCTTTCAATTATTAAAAAGAAATATTTTACAAGTTTGCTTTTATTTACTAAAATGAAAGTTTCTTATCTATTACAGTAATTTCCTTGATAAATTTGCCTCTTATTTTCATTTGTACAATTAAGGTTTAACTCTTCAGTGTCATAAATTAAAAAAATTTCTGTAAAATCTAATTAGATATATATGAAAAATTAACTGATTTTTTTTAATATTGTGGTCTTGTTTTATTTCTAGAAATGCAGTTATTGCCATCGTTATGGTGCTACAGTAACTTGTAGAATGCCTCGCTGTACCAAAAAGTATCATTACCCATGTGCTGCTGGCAGTGGATGTTTTCAAGTAAGAAACATTTTTTAACTCTTTCGCTGTCATGTTTGTAAGATGATTTTTATTTATCAACTTAGTGGATGTCAATTCTATTATAAAAAAATTTGATTAAAATTTTTCTTTGAGATGATAAATCTTGGGAAGTATCCTGATATTACGATTTATTTTGAAGAATTTATTTACTGTCCAAAAAATCACGTTATTAATTTAAATGGGTTCTTTTTAAATAATTCATTTTTTGTTGAAGATTTATTAACACTTTAAAATAAACAAATTTACTAGAAACTATTTTGAGAAAAAAAATTTATTTTCAATATAAATGTATTGAAAAGTCCTTAAAGTGAATTCAGGAAGCAAATTCAAATTGAACTAACTTAAGCTATTTAAAGATATTTGTATATGTGAATTTAAATTAAAAAATAAGATAGTAATGATATATTGTGTCTGTAATTGATGAAACAATTGTTATGTGTATTTTATTTTAGGTGAAAGATGTCACATTTTATTATAGAATTCTTAACAATTTGTAAATGATTGCAATTAAAGACTTCAAAACCTCAAATTTATTTCTATTCCACACTTTATATTTTTGAAATTTTAAAAAGGTTTGCAAATTGTTTTTTTTCTCTCTTTAGGATATCAAGGGACCTTCGTTGCTCTGCCCAGATCACATTGATCAAGCAGAAACTATTGGTAAGGATTCATTTTTAAAATTCAAATCTTAATATTTTGAATTTCTCACTTGATAGAATAATTTTTTTTTTCTTTTGTTTTGTTAAAGAACCACAAAAAATAACTGCATGTAATGATCTTGTTGAAACATTTCCTATTTTTATGTTCCTAAATTTTCAGCTGGACAACAGGCTCTGTGTATTCAATGCAATAAATGGACTGGCAATTCATCTCTGCTTTTCTGTACGACTTGTGGTAATCACTATCATGGCAATTGTTTACTTCCTGTTGTCGAAGTTAGAGCTGCTGTTCGGGCTGGATGGCAGTGTCCAGAATGTAAGATCTGTCTCACCTGCAAGTAAGTTCTTCATCTTTTTCCTCTTTCATAATCCCTAACAATACCCAATTGAAAAAAAGTTTTTATTTTGTTGCTTGATATTATAAACCCATTATTATTTTCCTAAAAATCTAAATTTTTACTTAAAGATATAAGAAAGAATGCATTTGAAAATGTGTTCAATTGTACTACATTTTGCCTTTTATAAACATATATATTTCACCCTGTCGGTGATGTATCAGAATACCCCAGCTGTCTCCTCTGCAAGAACTTTTTGACAATGTACAAATAAAACAAATTCTATACTTTCTAAAAGCAATCGGCTTATACTGATAAATATAAAAAATTAAACATATCCACCTTAAAAAAAATATAGCTCATATCAAGTAATCTTCTGATAAACACCCCAAATAACAACCATCCACACAAACCAATCCCCAAACAACACTTAAGGCACTGATTAACCAAAGAAGTTGCTTTAAAAAGCAAAACAACTTCCACATATATATAAATTGTATTTATATGTTCTGCTGGTGCCCAAAAAAATTAATTATAATATTGAGTTTCAAATTCTTTCAATGTTTCAAACTCAATGTTGATTTGTCATTTAATCAAGTCTTTAAAGTTAGTCTTTCTTTCATTCTGGAAAATTTACATAAGATTTTTTTAAAGAAAAATAGAAACATCATCTTGGTTATTAACTTCAAGTTGTGTTATATACAGACTTACTGAAAAACTAATTTTTTTATTGGATTCCACATCTTTAAATTTGAATAAGGTTGAAAAACTAAATGAAATTTTTTTTCTCTTAGTAAATATTAAAAATATTCCTTAACATTACATAAGATCTGAAAAATTATAAAATTAGATTAATAAAAAAAAGTGCTTGATTTTTAAAGATTAAAAAAATAAATATAAACTTTTCCAATTTTTAAAATGTTAATGCTTTTTATCATGCAAAATGAGTGTACTCAGTAAACACATTTGTTTTAGCTTGGCCAAGAATTAAATTCAATAAGGAATGAAATTTTTATTTATTTATTAAAAGAATTAGTAAAAAAGAATTGAAAGTTATTGACTTCATGCATTTTATTTGCAGTTTCATATGAAAAATATTTTAAGTTTGTGTATTTTTTTAGAGGATCACATTGGATTATTGAATGTATTTCACATGTAAAATGTTCAAACTTACTGTTGATTTCAGTATTGATACTTCTAGTAGTAATTAGTTGAGATTGAGGTAATTTTATTTTTCTTTATTTTCTTTATAGACAACCTGGCGAAGAAAGTAAAATGCTGTTTTGTGATAATTGTGATAAAGGCTACCACACATTTTGTCTAAAACCAGTTATGACAACAATACCAAAAAATGGGTGGAAATGCAAGGTATTTAATTTCATATAAATAGTTAATTAAAAAAAAACAACAAAAAACGTCTAAGTTTAAAATCAGGAATTAAACAGAATATTTAAGAATTTAATTAAAATTATATTTTGTATCTTATAAGTTACAGCATTTAAATTTTCATCTTAGAAGTTTATTAAAACTCTTGTATTGAAATCAGATTAAACATTATTTCAAAATTATTTTTTCGAATATTTGCTTTTTTTAAGAGGAATTAATACTTGTAATATTTTAAGTTCATAAAGATCCATCAAAAGTGGTTAATAACAACTATTACATATGCATTGCTTTCTTATTGGCAATTTTTTATAACTTTTTGTTATTTATAGAGGTATCATTAATTTTAACATGTTTATTATTTGCATTTGTTTAATTAATTTCATTTTGAATCTTATATATTTTTTCTGTTTCTAAATTTGATAAAAGTAATGTTTGGATTGCCAGTAAATGTACACATGAATTGAATTCCTTATCAATATAATCTTTAACCTTATTATTTCAATTTGTTTTCCTCAAGAATTGTCGAATCTGTGGAGACTGTGGTTCGCGGACCCCAGGTAGTGGTCCAAGTTCTAGGTGGCATCTAAATTATTCTGTTTGTGACAGTTGTTATCAACAGCGGAATAAAGGACTATCTTGCCCACTTTGTGGCAAAGCATATCGACATTTCACACAAAAAACCATGTTGCAGTGCAAAATATGTCAAAAGTAAGTCGTACAATTTCACATATTTTGTATTTCATATATTTTGTGTTCTTGTTTATTTTTACATATTTTACTTTGGAAAATCTTTTAGGAGAATCATTATTGTAATTTTGATAAATGTTTTAAAAAAAATGTTTAATGTGAAAAATTTAATCTTTATTCAAAATGAATTTGTGAAACTTTCTTTTTTTTTTTAATTTTTTTTTTTCTGAAAGGAAGAAAAACTAAAGAATTTTGTTTTAAAAGAGGGTTTCATAATAATTGTTATATTTTTAAATTTATAATTTGAGAATATCACTTATAAGTTATTTTGGATTAGTTATATTTAATAAATGTTAAATTAGTATAATATTAAACTAATTGTTTTCTTTTTTATTTTAGGTTTGTTCATGTAGAGTGTGTGGAAACTCAAGATAGTATGTTTTCAATGCATATGAAAGAGATTGAGGGTCAGGACTATGTATGCACAGTCTGTCGAAATAGAGATTCAGAGGTAAATATACCCACTTGAAACATTTTTTTTTTCTTAGCCTGATTTATAGATAATTAATAACTTGAAAATAATATTGTATATTGTTTTTCTCCAACGTTTGAGTTCTTTTTCTCCTCTTTCCAGTTGGAATCTTCATTCCTTTCAAGTATCACAATACGATGCCATGATGAAATAATGGAAGATCTTTCAACTAAAGGTAAAAAAACTAAATCTTTTTAAAAAGTCAATCTTTTTTTCCATTCAGTCCTTAGTTATTTGAGAAATATAAGAATAAGCATTGGCAGCCCCCCTCCCCCCCAAAAAAAAACAACATTGTTTAAATTTGATTCTTTTTATCTAAAGGTACACCTGAATACAAGAAAAACAAAAGAAAAATTATGAAAATATCTTGTTTAGTTTTCAAGTTATGATCATATTAACTCCTGCAAATTTAGCCCAAACACTTTTAAATTGCAACCTAGCAAGTTTGAAACCAATTGACAAGAAAAGTAAAAGGTAAAAATGCCTTTAAAGATGCTTTCATCACTTCTAGTATATCAATAAAATAGCAAGTAAAAATACCATTACCTAAAATTCAATTTGTTCCTCATTTTTGATGTGTTGAAATTGTACATTGCTTTATTTTTTAAAGCAAAATGCATTAATTTGCAATTATTTTTCAAGCTAGTGAAAAAATCCTAAATTTGGTTGTTTTAAAAAAATCCACTTTAATAATTAAATAGACAACATTTTGCTGAGAACCTATGAGATATTTAATAACCATAAAGAGTTGAGAGGTTGTTAAACCCTAGCAAACCAAACCTAAGTAAATCAGAAATGACAATTTTGCCCCATAATACATAGACAGAAATCTTTGTATACACAACATTTTTGTTAGAGTAAAAAACTAGAAGCCAATTAAGGGCATTACTTATTAACCATCCCTCGTATTTCAATTTATTCATTATTTAAATATTGGCTATATTTTGTAAGAAATTTTTTACTCATATACTGTTATCTTTGCAAGAAGATAAAAAAAAAAATAGAAAGAATTTCCAATCGTAATATATCAATTTTTTCCCCCTTAATAAAACTATTTCTATTTAGATGGTGATACTTGTTCAATAAAAGAGGAAATTACTGGAGAAAATACGATTCAAAGCTCTCAAGATTCCTTCTATCTGAATGATGATTCTACATCAAGCATGGAAATTGACATGAGTTTAATAGAAAAAGTAAGTCATTTTAATGTTTCTTATATTCAATTTTAAAATAAACAATTTTTAATTAAGAGAAAAAGATAAACCTTTTTCTTGGATAGATTTTGTAAAATTTGAATATATTTATGTATCAGTTAATGATATTTCTTTTTTTAATGATATTTAAAAAAAATTTTTCTATTTCATTATTTGAATGGATTATTAGTCGGGATTAGTATTTAATTTAATTTAATTGCCAGATTGATAATTGGTTGATGCAGTGCTAATATTTACATTAACTTTAAATATGTAAATATTTCTATTTTGTTTTCCATTATCTACAATTAAAATTAACATTTTGAAACAGAAGTATCATTAAAAGTGTATACTTGAATTTCTGAATGAATTAAAAGAATATTTAGAATATGAATTCTCGAAACAAATGTAAGTTTCTAAATTTAGAATGTTGTATTTCAGTCTTCTCAACTGCAGACATCCACTTTTGGATCCGGGTCTATATGTGGCAAAATTGCATCAAAAGTGCAGACACTTGATGGTCTTATGCCTAAAATTGGAAAGTTGCACCCAGTTGGGAGAAAGAAAATCGGTGTAGGAAGACCAAAAGTAAGTTTTCACCAAGTCTACACTTCTATTCACCATTCTTTTTATTAGTTTTTATATTATCTTCACCAAGTTATGTCATTGTTTTTTTTTTTAGATAATATTTCTTATGATTCTTTCATCTTTTAAAAAATGCATTTCATTCAATCTTATAAGTATTGAAATTTTTGTTGATGAAACCAAACAAAAAAAAAACATAGGGGAAAACCACTTGGCCAAGTGGGTAGGTGGTTGGATTTTGGAATCGTAATACATGAGTTTGAATCATAGTTGTTCCATTTGCCTTCATAATTGGTCTAATACCTTTGGAAAAAGTATGAACCCTCACTTACTCTTCAACTATGGGTTAAATAGTGCACATTGTGTTATACAAAAAAAAAACTGTGTGGACAAAATGAGTTTTTATTAAAAAAAAAAGTGTTCTCTCTATTAAATGACCTAAAAAGACCAAACTTAAAAAAAAACAACTAAAAAACTCCAAAGCTTCATGATAAAAATATAATAACATTAATATGGCTGTTATGATAATTTAACATTCAAATTGTTTAACATCTGCAACAGAATATAAATACAAATGTATATTTAAAATGATCCTATCTTTGTTTAAAATATGAAGCTAATGATTTCGATATAAAATAAATATTCTAAAAATGTGATTATACCTTATTATTTAAGGGACGCCCTATTGCTGCTGAAAGGCGTCGTCAGCGTCCAACACATTTGGGTGATCGAAGAAGAGGTCCAAGAGCTAAAGTGAAAACTGGTCAGAATGCTGGAAGTCAGGTAGTGTGATAAAATTGATTTCTTTCAGAAAAATATTTTATAAGTAGTGTTTTATCAGAAGTATATTTTATAGGTAATGTTTTTTAGTAGTATTTTATCAGTTGAGGATTTTTGAGATAATGTAACATGAAAATAAATATTCAATTTAAACAAATTTATTTCATAATACTGAAGATAATGTTAATGTGTATATATAAATGTGCACTGAAAGTTTTTAATTAAAATATTTGCTTTTGTAAACCCCCCCAAAAAAAAAAATGACCTTGAATCCTTACATTTGAACCCTTTTTATTTCTAGTCACTTTATCCTACTGCTGTGGACAATGGTGAAGTTGATGATCATCCATCAACGATAGTTATTGCCAATTCTAAAGATGAATTTGTTTTAGAACAGGTAAGTTTTGCTTTTAAACAGATTCTACTAATTTTAGAAAGAAATGTCATTCATTGTCAACAGCACATGAAATAGTGCCACTTCTGGTTTTCCCTCGTTCACTCAGTATAAACGGGGACCAGATAAGATATGCTTTTTTTTTTTACATTAGTTTAAACTTTTTTATTTCAATGCCTTGATTTATTGGTCCAATTAATTGATAATGACTAGTATATTTGATTTTTGCCAAGTTCACTTAAAAATAATTCTTTACAATATTCTGAAGATAGTATTTAACTATAGTTAAGTTCTAAAATGAATAAATGTATCATCTGTACTGGTGATCTTATTGTGTATGAATTCATTCAGCTAATAGATATTTGCTTATTTTTATCATTTTTAATAACTGGCAAAGCTTTAAATTGAACCTTATAATATTAATTTTCTCAACCACTGACCATTAAAATTTCAGGTCCTCAATCATATAATTGTTTTTCATGTTCTACATATTGGTCACTTAATTATCACTGGTGGTTAAATTTGCTAATTTGAATCATTGAGATTTTAAAAAACATTTTTGCATTGAATGTCAACTTAAACCTGAATAAATAAACTCTTTATGCATTTTGTTGTTAAAGATTTTATACGAATTGGTTTTAATTTGAATTAAAACAAAAAAAACCTAAAATATTTCTCCATAGGATATCTGCAAAAGTTGTGGGAGTTATGGTATTGGAGAAGAGAGCCGTGTGATCATATGTTCTCAATGTGGGCAATGTTACCATCCATATTGTGTGAATATAAAGGTAAGTAAAATACATTCTTCAACTATGTTTTATTACAAGTATTTCTATAGTGACAAAGAATATTAAAAATGGATGTGTGTAATTTTATGTTTCTAAATTATCAAAATAAAATCTATTTACTTTACTTAACATAGGATATATTTACTTGGTTGAGCACCATCCCAAGTTAGGCACAATGACATTTTTATGTGCTCATTATATCTCTGGGCTTTTTGGAATCACTGTTGCCCTTCACCTAGATGAGTTATTCTTAAGAGTTAAATATCCTCATTTTTCCTGAGGAGGATAGAGGGGAATGTAATGTTTTTGAGTCAGATTAAATCCAGTCCAGAATTCAACCTTTTACAATTTCTGAAAGTGAATGTAATGGTTTTGATTGGGATTTAAACTTGTGTAATAGCATTTCAGAGTCCAAGCTTTTACCACTGCTCTACCCTTGCTTCCCAAATTGAATAACATAGAAGTTAAAGGAAAACAACTGATTAAAGATTAACAAAGATATCAAATGTTGTTAAAGTTTTAAATAACTAATAATTTTAATATATGTCACCAATAATTGGTAGGTTTGTTAAATGAGGCAAATATGACTAAATCTTTATTCTATATTTTGTAATTTCCATATATATTTTTCATTTAATTTTGAACTTATAGTGTAGGCAGACTTTATTAGATATGCATTCATTGTTTCAGGTTACTAAGGTGGTTCTTCAGAAGGGTTGGCGATGTTTGGATTGTACAGTGTGTGAGGGCTGTGGCAAACCTCATGATGAAGGCCGGTTGTTATTATGTGATGAATGTGATATCAGCTATCATATATACTGTCTTGACCCACCACTAGATCAGGTACCCAAAGGACCATGGAAGTGCAAATGGTAAGTAAAAATGTCTTTAGGAGTAGATTTATTTTTATTCATGCCATTTGAATTAATTCCTGAAGTGTAAATTTCTAACCAAAATGGATATTTTATTTTCACAATGAAAATTATCTTTATTCCTTATATTGCTTTTTACAACAATTTCTTTAAAACCTTGAATTTTGTAACAACCATTAAACTATGGATCAAAACAACATATCATGTCTAAGAACTAGTTTGTAAAAATTATTTCTTATCACAACTCTTGGTTTAAGGATTTTATCCATTTTCACAGTATGTTCATTTTTTTTTTCAATGTTCCAACACACTTTCATTGGAAACTTCACTCCGAAATAAATAAGTCGTCTTGTTAATGTAATAAATAATGTTCTGTTTAGAATCTGTTGTTTTTGGGTTGGAAAACTGCTATTTGCAATTTGGTGTCCTTCTCAAAATTTCACTTTAGAATCATCTACTTTGTAATAACTTCTTTGTGTAGTATGTAAATATATTTATTTTATTATTTAATCAATGTATAAAAACACATTGTTGTTATTACAATCATTGTTTTTTTATCAACCACAATTCTTATATATTTTAACATTTTTAGGTGTGTATGGTGTATCAACTGTGGTGCCACAACTCCTGGTTTTTTGTCTCAATGGCAGAACAACTATACTCTGTGTGGACCATGTTCCAGCAAAACTGTATGTTGTGCCTGCAAGAAGGCTTATAGGGATGATGAATTAGTCATTCAATGTGTTCAGTGTGATAGGTAACTTTCACATTTTTTTCTTTAAGTTCATTTTAGAAAATTTAGCCAAATAAAACAATATACTCATTTACTAGGAATAGTTTGCTAGATTTTAATTTGGCCAATTTATTCAATTTTATATTTTGATGTTAACTAGTGATTATTTTATTGGAGTATTCGAAAAAAACAAAACAAAAAAAACAATAGTTTAAAATTATAAGCTATCAAGCAGTATATGCCAAAATAGATATATCTAGTGTGTGAAATATATATTTTTATTATTAGCTTGAACTGTCTAAATGCATTCAAAATCTTTTAAACATTAACACGTAGCAGATCACAAAATTTGGTTAAATGTAGTAAAATCTAAAAAATGTTATATCTTAACATAAGGCAAAAAATTAGTCCATCAAAAAAAAATATTAAATATATTTTTGAAAACCTCTATAAAAAAATGACCTCAGTAAATCCAACTTAAGATGAATTAATATGAAAATGGTTTTTGACTTAATGAAATGAACCAAAGAAGGAATCTTTTTTGGTTTTTTAAACATATGTTTATTTAACTTGATGACTTACAGATGCATTTAACTAAATGACTTACAGATGCTCTATCTTTATTTGATAAAAAATAGAATAACAAGGATATTTTTACAGTTCAATTTTCTAGCAACTATTAGTGGTTTATTTCCTTTTTTTATATATTTAAACTTATTTCCACTATTTTTTAGGTGGCTTCATGCTAGTTGTGATGGTCTGAAGAATGAAGATGAGGCAGAACGGGCAGCTGATGCTGGTTATCACTGTCTATTTTGTCGCCCTAAGACAGGTCAACCAGGACCTTGTATGTATCTCTTCTTTAATATTTTAATTCTCTTGTTTAAGAGTTAAAATAAAGAATCATGTTTCGATTATATTTATTGTAATGTATAACTTAAATATTTAAGTTATATTTTGTATTTAGTTCTCTTGTATTTAGACTCCTTGAATCGATTCCATAACCGTTTTTTGTATTCCTTGGCTGGTTGGTTAGCCCTTCACAGGCTAGTCTTTTTTCAAAGGAAGACTGCAGGGCATCAGTAGGATTTAAAGTTCCTGTCTCTTAGCCTTTTTGCCGGAACAAGGTCCACAAGACAGTGGTGTTTTTTTGGGCTTTTATAATCAGTGTTGCCTTTCACCTTGATGAGATGCTCTCTTAACAAGCCTTCTCTGCCCGAGGCAGTTAAAGGTTGATGCAATGGTTTTGATTAGGAGTTGAACTCACCTAATACAATTTTATATTCTGAGCTTTTACCAATGCTCCACCCTTTCTGTTGTGGAGATTGGATTGTCCAAATAAATACAGAGGGTACATTTAACCCGACCAATGACAGAGCAGAAAGAAGATAACTCCCCTATTTTAAGAACCCTGACTCAAAAGATTTTCTTACTTTACCAAATCATGGACTAACATACGTGACTACTAAATTTCCTGCTGCCATAACTGCCATAACTACTACTACTACAACATCTGCAACAATACCACCACCACTGTTGCTACTAATGCTACTTAGTACTACAGTTGTTTGATTATGATACTGCTGTTATTTTGGATAAATTACTACTACAAGTGAATTCTTTTTACTGAGGTTCAGCTTTTTTACTAAAGAAAATGGCACAAGAGCCAAGAGATATTATTCAAACTATTGTCCTCATCTTTATTTTTATTTGTATCTGAATCCTTGAGGTGAGGTATGATCAATTTTATAAGTATTTTTCAGACTATTGTCCTCATCTTTATTTTTCTTTGTTTCACCATGATTCCACTGAATTAACCTTCAGTCTTCCTCAGGTATTATAAAATTATTCATATTGTTCGACCAATTTAAATAAGGCTTAAATCCTTCAACTCCAAAATCAAAAATAAGGTTGATGTGAATGACTGAAAACATTCTGACAAAAAGTCAAGACTCTAGACTCTAGGACTAAGACTCTTGTTAGAAAACAAGAAAAAAATGGTTAAGAAAATCTTAAAGAGAAATATAATTCTTTTTAACACGTGTTTGAATAACAATAATCTGCCTAAATAGACTAAATCAATTAAAATTAAAAATATTAAAATTAAAAAAAAATCCGTTTTAATTAGAATTGTTTAATTAACTTTTTAATCTATGTTTCTTTTTGTTTTACAGCATATCAACCTTTTTAGGTCATTTAATGCCGGAAATAATCATTTTTTGATAAACATTCATTTTTGTCCTCACATAGTTTTTTAATAACACAATAGGCACCATTTAATCCATATCAACCTTTTAAGGTCATTTAATGCCAAGAACCATCGTTTTTTGATGTTTTTTTTTTGTTCACACACAGTTTTTTTTAACAACACAATACACACTATTTAATCCATATCAACCATTTTAGGTCATTTAATGCAGAGACTAATAATTTCTTCATAAACATTCATTTTTGTTCAAATATAGTTTTTTCAATAACACAATGCGCACTATTTAACCCTTAGCTGAAGGAAAAGTGGAGGTTCATACCTTCCTCAAGAGTATTGTTATGTATAGTCGTCCCTACTCAGTTACTTCCCTTTCCTAGGTAACTCTCTTATATAGAGAGTTAAGCAGTATGTTTAAGATGGCCGACCAATAAAGTTTACATTTTACTCAGCTCCGTTTTGTTGACTTATTGTGTACCGCACACGTAATAAGTAGGGCTGAGACAAATATGCTCTATAAATATGCTCTATATTTTTTTTATATGCTCAGAATATTCTTTAAGAATATGC